>JAOBRG010334564.1:0-15298 GCA_027574985.1 Umimayanthus nakama
GGCCCGTTTGCCTTGGCATAGCTCACCGAAGAAAACGGCTTTCGGCATTCTCGAATCATCCATGCGAGAAACGTGGCCCGCCCAGCGAAGCTGTCGGATCATCAGCATGGATTCCACACTTGTGATGTCTGCTCGTTGAAGGACTTCCTCGTTTGTGACAAAGTCCTGCCACTGGATGCCCATGATGGCTCTCAAGCACCTCTGGTGGAATCTCTCAAGCAGTCTCACTTGCTTTCTGTACAGAACCCATGTTTCAGCACCGTAGAGGAGAGTGGTGACGACTGCAGCTTTGTACACCTGGATTTTCGTTGCGAGGCGTAGCGAATGATTCTGCCACACACGCTTCTGAAGGCGTCCAAAGGAACTGCTGGCTTTGGCGATACGGTTATCGACGTCTTTTGTCGTTGTGGCGTCGTTGGAGATGACACTTCCCAAGTATGTGAAATGCTCTACTGCCTTTAGCTGGTACCCTTCGATGTTGATCTGGGGTGGGGTGTATGCTTCCCGCGGGGGCTTCTGGTACAGAACTTCGGTCTTCTTCAAGCTGATCGTTAGGCCGAAGGCCTTGGCTGCCTGAGCAAAGCGATTAACGGCGGTTTGAAGGGCTTCCTCCGTGTGTGCCAGGAGAGCGCAGTCATCCGCAAACAGTAGGTCGAGAACGAGTCTTTCCAGAGTCTTGGTGCGGGCAAGGAGGCGGCGCAGGTTGAAAACACTCCCATCGGTGCGGAACCGTATGTAGATCCCCTCGTGCAGGTCTTCTTTGGCTTCCTGGAGCATCATGCTGAAGAATATTGCGAACAGAGTCGGCGCTAACACACAACCCTGCTTTACGCCGTTCATGATGGGGAACGACTCAGAGAACTCGCCGTTGTGCTTCACCTGTCCCCTCTGGCCGATGTGGAGCTGCTGCAAGATGGCAAGGAATCGCGGAGGGCACCCGAGCTTGCCGAGAATCCTCCACAAGCCCTCTCTGCTGACCGTATCGAACGCCTTCGTCAGGTCTATGAAGGCTGCATACAGAGCCATATTCTGTTCCCTGCACTTCTCTTGAATCTGACGGAGGACGAAGATCATGTCTGTGGTGCCACGGTTGGCACGGAATCCACACTGGCTTTCTGAGAGGATCTCTTCTGCAATGGCTGGTATGAGTCTGTCCAGTAGGACACGAGCCAGTATTTTGCCTGCGATGGACAGTAGGGTCACTCCTCTGTAGTTGGAGCAATCTGACTTTTCCCCTTTGTTCTTGTACAGGGACACTATCACTGCGTCACGAAGGTCGCCTGGCACATCACCTGTCGCCCAGCACAGACTGAACAGGCTTGTGAGCTTCTCCAGGAGCAGGTCACCGCCATACTTGAACACCTCTGCTGGGAGGCCATCGATACCAGGAGCCAAGTGTTATCCACTTACACTACTATAAACTCCGGTATTTTAATGGCAGGAAACCTGTTTCCTGAGATGCGAAACAAGAATTTAGAAACTCTTTCGAAACTATTCCATATTCCTTGTTTCTGGATTCTAATAAACAGATTGGCCGCAAAGCTTCCTCATTATTAACAATATATACCTTAAAGAAGATTGTCTAGAAAGCAAATTAAAATCAAAAGCAAGCCATGGCTCACTCATGGTATTAAAGTCTCATTCAATAAGAGTAAAAACAAGTTATTCAAAAAATATCTTTGAACAAAATCTACTAATGTTCAAAACAGACTAAAACTATATAGAAAAAAAAAACTTAATCATCTTATTAAATTAAGTAAAAGAAAGTTAATTCTACAACAACTACTTCTTAACAAATAAGAACGATACTAAAAAGACTTGGATGGGTACAAAACAGATTATAACCACCAATTCACAGTGTTCGCATTCACCCTCAAAGTTAAAAAATAATGAAACAGAAATAACAGATGCAACAAGAATAGCCAATGAATTTAGTGATTTTTTGCAAATATAGGCAATAACCTTGCCAACAAAATATTTTCAGTTGATGCCACACCAGCAGACTCCCTTCCTCCCAATCTAACAAGCAGCAGTATTTAGGTATTATGCTTGACTGCAACTTGAAATGGCTAAAAGGTTGTGGGTGTCCGTTGCGTATTAACAAAGTTACATACAGAAAACTGAAAATACCGCTCGCGGTGAACGGAACAATTAACCCCACTCAGACCCTTTCATAGTACGTTTCCGTTGTTTAACTCAAAACCTAGCTTCTTCTCTCTTCCTTAGGCGGGAGAAGCTTATGTGTTAGTACACTAACCTAAACGTTTTACGACCTTCAATTTATTCCCTAAAATCTCGACTATATCTTAATGATATTTCTAATTGGCTGTGTATCCGTAGTCTGTACAATATCATCTGATTTTTAGATCGATCCCCGATTAAGTAAAACTTAGTATAACTAAGTTTCTTGACTGAAGAAGCAATGATAAGTGATGTAATGATGAAGTTGTAGTAAAACACTTACCAAAGTTGTTGCTTGTTTGGCACTTAACGATGTTCTACTTTCTTTCTTTGACAGACACTATTTAACACTTTTTTTCGCTGACAATCTCAGCTTTCGAAACCGGTGTTCGGTGTTCTAGTATTGCTTCCGGGGGGGTACTTTGGTCCGAAGTTCTGCGGGGTATGTGCCGCTTGCCTCTTAGAACCCCCCCCACCACCACCACCACCACCACCCTATTATAGTCTGTGGCCATTTGTAAGAATCCATCTTAGTCACTTTTGGGCAATGTCGTTGCGAATTCCATGCCAGCCGACTGTTAATTATTTAAACAGCAGCAGGAACAATATTTTAATCGCGAACCTCCCATTTTTTAAGTCGCTGCATACCAGAATTTTCTTATCCCAAAATCCCAAAAATGTGCGAAACCGTTCTAGTAAATCTATTAAAACGTGTAACCTCATTATAGTCAATTCAGTTGCGAAAATGCGACCCCATCCAGTGGCACATCCCCAGTAGCATTTTACTAGGAAGTACCCCCCCCGGGTATCGCGTCTTATCTTGCTGAGCAGCACAGCTTTCGAACCTCACGGCTTAGTCCATTTGATTGACATAAAAAGGTAGATAGTTACAAAGAACAAAGAACGCTTAGAAACTGTTTAGGAAGTCTCTTGCTTCGGATATGGCGACCTTCAGGACAAGCAGTTACAATGATTTTATAAACAAGATTTTAATGCGGACGTAGCTACTTTTTGGTCTGTAATTTTAATAACATATTAAAATTCAGAGCCGTTTAATGAAATGAAATCGATTTTAAGAAAAGTTCCTCCTACTTTTAGATGGTTTATTACCCGCTTTAGATTGGCATAAATATAAAGTGTCATCATTTTTTTCCATGACAGCAGCTTTAGAAACATAGTTCGAGACCGTAAGTAAAACAGAAAGTTCACCGTTTAAAATAAAAATGTGATAATATTAACTGATATAGGTGGCGAAAGAAGTGGAACCAAAGTGGAAAACTTCACAAAAATGTTGTGGGTAAGGGGCATGGAGGGTTCGCGGTGGTCAGGTAAACCAAACAAAACCACCAGATTTTCTCTGATGTGCACAGCTCCACTCACTTTCGAAACCGAATCAATTACATTTGAAGCAAACTGTTTTCGAAACTCAGTTATTTCACCGCGGAATTTTTTTAAAAACTTTTATGCTTTTGTTCTCAGTTTCTTCTATAACTGGAAATGGTTATATTTATCTTCTCTCGCGATGAGGTAAAAGAGGATGATGAAGTGAATACCTCTCGTTATATACCCCCAAATGAAGGTCCCGGATATGTTGCAAAGATTGAAAAGTACGCGCCCGCTGTGGGCCTGGAAACCAGTTTGCGTCACAGAGCGCATAAATTCATTTATTTTCCTTGGCGGATAAATAATTTGAGTCGGTCTTATGTTCGGCCGGAAAAATTGTCTTATACATGTAAACCATCTCTATCATGTTAATATTAATTGAATCCTGTACGTAAGTTCTTGTCTCGAGTAACACCTTTTTAAGGTTAATTACTTTATCAAGCTGTAGTCCAGCAAAGGCCAGGCTTGTGCTTGTCTATGTGCTTCTCCATAATATACTAACTACAAATTTAGAGCAAATTATATTAAAATTCTATAAAGCAAAACACTGACTGCCTACAGACTAGGTTTCGGGTTCACTACCGAGGCGCCCGCAGATTAAAGTATTCCTCTCGGCTGCCAGCGGTCTCTCCCTCGAAAGAACAGACCAGATCTCCGACGGGGAAACCACTCGCAGTAAAGGATATTAAAAGTCTGCTGGGCGGCTGAAAAAATCCTTAAACCCGACCCCATTATTAAAATCAATACACTTAAATGACGAAAATAATTTCAGCCCCCGGGAGAAAATTTATGGCCATGGTGAGTCCTAATGGTGCAGTGGGTAGCACTGCTGACTAGAGACCAGGGCCCGGTTGTTCGAAGGTGAGTTAAATTTAACCCAGGGTTAGGCGACACTTTCGACATAGTTCCTTCACTTAGAAATGCATCTGGTCATTCCAAATTATTATTGAAGAACACACCAAGTAAACCCAGTTTTAAAAATGACAGCCAAAATCAATCTTTTAAGGAGGTAAACTCAATCGTGAGTTAAATGATTTATCTCTGGGTTAGCGCTAACTCACCTTCGAGCAACCGGGCCCAGGGAGACCTGGGTTCGAGTCCCGCTCAGGGCACAAGAACATAAATAAAAGCTCCCCACTTATGAATTATTCTTAGACTCAAACCTTAAGCAAAACCTTTTCCACTCCAATGGCTCTTTGATTCATAAATCACCATCATTAAGACTGGTCTCAGTTTGTTTCAGTATGTGGTATTTGTACATTGTACAGCAGATCTCGAATGCACTCCTTTTGTTTCAATAAGATATTTTTTTTATGTTAGAACGGCGAGGCTTGAAAACTACTAAAAGAGAAAGTAAAAAACGTATCTCCGGCTGTGACTGAGTTACTTAGCTAATTTTTTCTATAAAAAGGAACGAACAGAAAACCGTTGCTGAATATCAAGAGACATCTGCGCAAACTTGGTAGACATGCGATAGCAAGCGTATTTTGGTGCAAACATACATTTGAACTGGTGTAGATGCTGTGAACAGCCTTTGAATGTTTGTGTACAAGGTGTAATTCGAAAAATATCAAGAACAACTTTAAAAACACTTGAAAGAGGAACCCTGAAAAAACTAAGAACACTCAACCTGAGCCGCGAAAAGAGAAGCGCAGGAAAGACAATACAAGTAGTTTAAAAATAAGCTTGCCGAGTTTGTCATCATTCGAAAGAAACATCATCGTTGTCTTGTGTTTGAAATATTTCCTTTACGGCCATCGTTGTTTTTTCAATTGCTTGTACATGATTCAGCTCAAAATTGTCACCTCTTTACACGAAGTCTGCCGCAATTCTTAGACGATGTCACTAACTTTTTGGCTAATAATGTTTAACGTCGCCCTGACAGGAAATACAGGCAATCATGGCTCCATCTTGGTTTGTTGCGAAAGCTTTAAGTTCATAATGACCCTAGAAAAGAAAACAAACAAAACTCAAGGGGGCGCAACAGGGTAGATTTTGTCGAGCAAGTGCCACTCTTTGGATAGCATACGAGTTGGCTTTCGTCCATTAAGAAATTAACTCCAAAAAGTAATATTAAACTTACCTAAACTATCATAAAAACTAAAAAATTCCTTCTAAATTAACAATCCCCCCCCCCACTTTTTAGCCCCAAATTATCTTTAAAATTTTTTAAAACATTTGTGAGCTCTAATCAACTATAGTACTGTGTTCCTATGATTTAGATTTGTAATATTCCTAATTTGAACGGAGAAACTAGCCTTTATAACGTCATTAAGCCTGAAAACTCAACCCTACCCTGTAGCTCCCCCTTAACGTCTTTGGCGTGCAATAATTTTCGCTGCTTGCATGGATAGATCGAGTCTCCTTTTGATTCCATCTTGTAGCTTTAACTCCCTACTACTTGAAACAAAAGATTAAAACTACAATTTTTTGAAGGTATATCATCTGATACAACATATTTTGAGCATCTTTTTCAGCTTCGGCCCGAAGTTTAACGGCTCACAAAACTGACAAAAGCATTAAAACAGAGATATATAACCGGGAAACTAATAACCGTCGGATGCCCGAGTGTGTGTGTGTGTGTGGGAAGGGGGGGGGAGGGGGGTAGGGAGGGGTGTTCAAATGGACCCCCCATAGTTTTTTTTCGACCTATATATTGAAGCTTTAAACCAATTAAAATAAATTTTCCAGTACTCTTACACACTCTATATGGCAACAATCGGGATGCGTTAAATTAGCTTTAGCCCCCAAACAAGGCCGGGCCCCCCTCTTTTTTATTACGACTTTTGGATTCCCCCAAATTGAGATAGATAAGGCCCGGGTTAAACATCGAACTTCACATGTGCCGAATCTAATGCTAATGAGTAAATTCTTTTGTTCTACCTCATTTGCATTAGATTCGGCACATGTGAAGTTCGACGTTTATCCCGGGCCTAATACATTGGCAAAGTTCGCTCGGATTTTTTCAGGCAATGACTTTAAGGTGGTCCACTGAAAAACGAAATTTTGATGAAAAGTGTAAAAGTCATTGACAATCTTCGGAAATTTTTTCAAAACTTTAAAAACCGTCAAAAATGGTTTTAAAAATTTCGGGAAATTGTTGAAACTTTTGGGAAAGGTGTTTTTAGATGATTTTATGGTTTTTTAAAATTTTGGGGAAAATCTTCAGAAATCTTCGAAAGCGTTCAGAAATATTTGAAAATTTTCGCAAACGCTTCAAAAGTTTTTAGATGTTTTAATGAGTGTTCTAAATTCACTGGAAAATGCCTCTCAGACACAAGCGCACTTTTCATTTAGCAAGTCTGGTTTGGCCCCGAGCAAGTCAGTTCTCAAACACTACTCTACAACTAACAGAACTATTTCAGCCCAGACCGGTCCTGTTTAAAGCACTATGTTCAGTTTAATGCTGCCTTATCTATAATTACGTTTCTTACTATTGTTAGTCTGCTAGCAGCTCTCCTGTTGGTTTAAAATCGAAAAGGTTTATTTTCGAAACTCTTTTGGCGTGTGAATAAGGAGGGGAGGGGACTGGGGAAGAGAGAGGCAAAATAGAGCCGGCAGGAAACCCTCAGCTTTTTGACTATCAACCCACTTCACGCCCACGTTCTTTTTAAACTTATAAACTTATAAGTGTCATTTCATGAACAAATCAGATATAAAACTGCGGTTCATTGGAGCGCACGGCCAAACATGCACTTGAAAAGGTTCTTCATTAAACTGTGGACTTATACTTTCCACCGTCTTTTAAATTATGCCAAAAAATACCTCGTAGAGCGGCTGGGTGAAGCCAATAACCAGGACTAAGTACCAGGGTTAATAATCAGAAAATTCCAAAAAGACGTCACACGCAAAATTAGCTTACCTTGGGAAGACTCTTGAAGTTTCCTCCAATAGAACGTTCTATTTTCCAACTGTGTGTTTCTGCAAACGTAAGTTGTATGGTTTGTTTCTCTTGATTTATAAATGTCATGTACGTGTAATCTTTTTTGAAAAGTTTTTCTTCTTTTTTTGCGCTTTTACTTTAGTGCCCAAAATCTTAATAGTGCGTCATAGCTTTCGAAGGTACTAACAGAGGGGTAAAACTAAGCCTGATTCAGACTGGGAGAGTGCATGCGCTAAACTCAACTATTATTGTCATTGCTAAAATGTATTTAAAGGTTAGTTTCAGTGTGACGTGCTTTGTCTAAAACTAACGTGCCTCCTTGACAATAAAATTTGAGTAACATGTAAACAAGTACTTTCTCTTACTTTTTTTCAAAGCTCACAGCAAAGTTCAGATTTACTAAGTTCTTATTTGGAAATGCCGCGTTTTTTAAATTGGGGGAGCATTTTCTTATGTGATAAAAAAATTAAGATTTCCACCATAAAACTATAAACGACAGATGTGTTGCCTCATATAACATTATAATTATATTATTTATGGTAAAGCTCAAATTTCTCGTTCTTAAAGCTATCTTTTATTTATATTTTAAATCTTTTAACTAAATTTGGAAAGTTTTTCACATAACGCACTTTATTAAAACAAGATCTTCTTCTGACTTCATATAAAAATCCACTGATGAAGACCGCCTTGAAGTAAGAATGGTGGACTTGCAACTGCATGTATCATTTAATTATAAAGTTTGTACTGACTTAGTTAACAAACCAGGTTGAGATTGAGTAGCTTTAACTCCCTAATCAAGGCCCAATCTGAGTACGGCTAACGAATCACCAGGATTCATCAGTTTGCTTGGTATGTGTATTTCTTACCATTTGCAAACCACGGACAAGGTCCGAAACCAACATCCGGACAAGCCTCTGGACTACCTCCGTCAAAATTGGAAGCTATGAATTTACCATCGAGCTTAGCCACAGCAGTTAACGCTGATGCAAATACAGTCACTCCTTTAAGGCAAACATGCAAAACATGATGTTATATTATATTATATTATAGTATATTAGCACCTTTCTTCGTTAAGTCACTCATTTTTCCATATGGTTATATTAAAGGGGTCTCTGGTGGCCAAAGTCACTTTTCGGAATTTAACGTTAAATTGGCTGAGATTAAAACGAGTATGCCACTCATTTCGTCCAAAGATGATAAGAAATGTGCAAAAACAAGCAAAAACCGAGCGTTTCCGAAGATTTCCGACAGTGACGTAGCAAAGTTCCACCAGAGACGTAAACTTCGGAAAAAATTTGCTTCCGGTTTGATCTTCTTGAACGGCTGTTAGCGGCGGGAAAACTTGGAAGTAAAATCTGTTGAAGCAAACTGGTACTTCTCGGAAAGACAATTTGACGAGAAATGTCTATTTATTACAAGATTTATTGGTCGGAGTAAAACCATTTATGTTCGAATCGGCAGTTGGTCCAGTCAAGTCAACTAGAAACTTCCAGTTGTGATCAGTTTTGTCTCTTGCAAAGACAAGCGAATTGTCTACGGAGTTCCTTCGAGTTGGTAAGCGATAGGCGCTTGCTTACTTGTTCTGAATAAGTATTTAAATTAGGGATGCAACCAATTAGTTTTCATAGTTAAAACTAGAAATAATACGTTTTATCTTAATTTAGATGCCGCTTCAGAAAACGTACAAGATTGGCATTAATCAAAAACTCCATAGTCTTCAGGCCAGTTCAAAATGACAGTACTGAAGAAGTGAAGAGAGCAGAGCTAAAAGAAGATTTCAAGGAATTAATTCCTAAAACTAAAGTACAGGTCTTTAAGTCAGTATGTCTCATTATCTGGATCTTTCAAACTACTGACTCCGCTGCAAACTGTAACTTAAATCAATACAGAAAGTAAGAATCTTTCATGAAATAACGCGTCCTTCTTTTCACATTTATTACGGTAGTGTATTGAAAGTTAGAATACTTGCAAACATCACCTTTATATAGTTGATATAACACACAATGAGATTTTTTATTTTTGTGCTGATCTGATTTTAGTTGTGTCGGTTTGGCAAGTTCTTTTGACCTGCAGGCATTAAACGGGTAATGAATTATTAATAGGCTTTAGTTCATATCTAAGACAGTAAAGCCTGGTAGGTTTTCTTCGCCTTTTTATCTCTTATCTTCCAAGTAGTTATGTTTGGCAAAGCTAATTTATCCAGATGTTGTTTTTAAAAACCCGCGTCAGTGTAGTTGTCAACTGAAAATGAACTGCATTCACAGAAACTTAAATAGTTACATTTTCCCTGTGGGATATTTTAGTAGCTGTGTATAAAATTATCAAATAAAAAATAATTGAAAAGTTAAGTATTGATGCTGCAACAGATTCAAATTATTGTGAAAAGAAAAGCAAATTAAGAGAGTCTTTTACTGTTGACGTCGGGTTAAGTTGTTCTCTTAAAATTTTCCTTGTTTAGGCTAATAGAATTTTTGAATATGGAAGGATCCACAATAGAATCACATAAACTGCAGTTTTTCAAATTAAATGATGCCGATACTATGGGTGTGTGTCAGGCTACACTTGGTTTATGTTCTGCAACTCCGTGACTGGTCTATTGCAAAGATATATTTACTGCGGCCCGAGTATAGGTTACTAGTAGCCTCCTCTAAAATAACTGACAAAAATATATTTCAACCTCTATGTACACATTACTTAAAAAGTTTAAATTAGTTAATTTTCGGACGATTAAGCTATTTACTGTAACAAGTTAACCCAAGTAGGGTGGTCAGTCTGTTGATGAGCTCATATTTTGACGTTAATTGGATAACGTCATCACTTACAATGTATGCAATTAAAAGTTTGAAGTAGGGAACTGAAATTTTTTTGACAAAATTTGTTCTAATATCTTATTTTAGATTGCATTCTTAACTATGTTCCTAATTGAGGCAGCAAACAAATATTCTCTACTAGTTTCAGAATTTTAGTTTTCCGCAAATTAAAGTTTTTGAAAGTCCAAGAATGTGCTAAGATGGCGGACATGCAGTGAAACGACTGTGGTCATAGCAACAGTTTTTAATTAAAACTTGTATGTTGTTATGGGAATTAATTAGCTAACCCCAAGCTGTTTTCATGCTAAGCTTGATCTTTTATGTGCAACCGTTTGGGAAACGGGTTTATTTGATACAGTAAAAAATTTGCTTGTCTGAGAGTTAACTGATTTGTTAACACACCATTCTTCGTATGATTGTAAGAAATGACCAAAAGCCTTCCCTAGTGCACTTACTTGGGGTGAAACGCATTTTACAGTGAAGACGGAATGGATATATGGGCGGTGGCTGTGTACAGTGCACCATAAGAGTTGGGTCGGGGGGCCCTGTGAAAAGAAAACCACTTTTACGGTATTAATAAGAGCAAGAGAAAGAGTTAGGGTATGAGAAGGAGAACAAAAAAGAGCAGGAAAAAGAACAAGAACAAACACAAAAACAAAAACAAACAATATACAAGGGTGTTAAGGGTTAAAATGCGGTAAATATTTCTGTTACCTGTGGTTGTGGTTGTATAAGTAGTTGTGGTTATGGCTGAGGTTGTACTTATGGATATGATTATAACTAATGCTGTGGTGGTTGTTACGGCTATGGCTGTGGTTGTGGCTGCTGTCGTTGCTATTGTTCTGCTTATGTGTTTATAGTTATAGTTGTTGTAGTGCTTGTGATTGTTGTTAAGGTTATGGTTAAGTATTTGGTAGATTGTGAATGGGGCCCACTTGCTTTTTTACTTTTAATCATAGTGTAAAAATTCTTACCGCATGTTGTGCACGACATATTCCAAGGAAAGAGCAACTTAAGCTTGACTTGAGCCCCAGGCCCCCCTCTTGAAGAATGCAATAAGCACAGGGATACCAAGAAGAATAAAAGGGAACCTCGGTACGGAGATACGGTTGTAGAACGACCACCAACCATTTGGATTGATCCTAGAAAGAGTTGATGATACTATTTGTTACTCCTTTTTAGTGCGTAGGATGAATGCGTCCGTTATATTGTATATAGTTCTATTGATAGATTGACTGTGCTCATTAGAACATTGTTTCAGGACATTTTATTTAGGGAAAGCTTGTCTTTGGATGAATATACGTAATAGCTTCCTAGCCCATTTGTGATATATTATGCAAGCTTTGGAACAAACATTTTCAGGCTCGACAGACAAAGTTTGGTGATTTTGAACTTATTTTTGAATTCATGAGAGTTAAAGCTTTCTGATGAAAATCCTTTTTAAAAACGTTTTTCAAAAAGATTTGGTTCTTCAAAACACTTTTGGAAGGCTGCTGCAAAAATGATTTTGTTTCCCAGCGATTTTTAAAAGTACAAGCAAACAAAAAAAAATTCCTGCTTCGATCTGGTACTCAGTTTTTCGAATAAATGCCTTGTGTCTGCAGTCGGGGCTCAAATACACCGAGGGAAGTTTATGTCGTCCTTCTTCATAGCTATTCTTATCAACCAGCCTTCAGGCAATTGATACTTCCACACCACAAACACTCCAAACGACGAATAAAAAAACCAGTTACGCTTGACCATGAGCTTCTTAATGAAACTTAAAGCAGACCAACTGAACCGTTGTCGTACACTTCCGACGGCCTTTGAGAGGCTTATACAAAGCAATAAGCGGGCTTCACACAAACAAAACTGTCTTTTGGATGTTGACTTCCGGCACGAAACCGCGGATATTAACCTTAAAAGGTAAAGCAGCGGGGCTCAATCGAACCCACCCGCTCTACTTTTGACACCATTAATCTGATTGACTTGATATTTGGCACATATAATGTGCTTTTTTAGCACTTTCATGAAATTGAAACTACGTTGTTTGTAAAATGTTTTCCATGTCAACCACAGCCACATAAATGACGACACAAGCGGCCGCATACTTGTTTTTTCAAATTTTTCAGTATTTTTTCATATTTGAACTGAACAATATTTAGCGGTTGAAATCTACAAAACTGTAAAATCTATTGAAAAGTTCTCAGCGCAAAATTGTACTTTCGCAGTCAACACACAAGTTATGTGTCATACTGTAGTGATGTCATCAAACGTGTCGTCACTTAATAAATGTCAAAAGATGTGTAAACAAACAAAGAACGGTTGTACCAACAGTTTTGGTAATCGGTCAAAGAACAAAAAATTTGAAGCCAAAAGTTCCCTGCTAACAGAGGTCTCTCAGGCAGCGAGATGAGAAACAGGAGAGATACCTCTGCCGGCCCCGGCAAGAATCCTATCGAGCATGCGCCGGCGTCTCATGGCAACGAATGACATTTTAGTCACGTGAAACGTGACCTCGGCAAACGGGTTTTCGCGCGAAAATATCAGCCGGAAAGACGCCATTGCGGTTTTGTAACGTGGGCTCGCAATGATTCCAGCAGTCAATAAATTTGGACATGCGCAATAAGTCCGTTACCAGGGTTCAAAACCGGTTTGGTTTCATCCAAATTTGCGGATGACGGTACATCAAAGAACTTGCCGGAGACCGGCAGAGGTCTTTCTCCTCTCTCTCTCATTTTCTCGCCGCCTGAGAGACCTCTGTTAGCAGGGAAAGCCAAAAGAGTCGAAGAGGGGATCAGTTAAATCCCCCCCCCCTCTCCCCATACCTTCTAGGATTAAACGAAACCATTGCCTGTGCTATTATGCAGTTTGACGTTGAAAATTCAAACTGTATGACCGACCTAATATTAAACAGTCTAAATATAACTTCCTCACCTGTTTTCGAAACGTCAGTCACAACAAACGACAGTCTTTCTTAGACCAGCCAGACAACCAACCAACTACAAACATCAACACACATAAAAGAGTTCAGATATTTTACTGTATTGATGAATTTGTGTTTTGGAGCTCAAAACTTCAGCTTCCTTAGCAGAACCTTGTCTTTTATAACTTTTATACACGTATACGTCTATGACTTTAAACAATAAACGTGATGCTCACTGTACTGCCGACTATCTTGGCCGTGATGTACAGCCGGTACATTGCATACACGCTTTTATAAAACAAACTTTTAAAAAATATACCATGGCTGAAATTTGCCCAAAAATAAAGATCAAGCTAAAGCAAACAATGATGAATTTTCTGCTTACACGGCACAAACTATTCCGGTTCTAACGATTTCTCTCGTGTAAACACTGCTAGAACAGGTTCGTTCCGGGTTAGTTTGTCATGTACACGCTGCTAGCTCGGGTTCTCCCGGACTGGTTCAGAAAAGTGTCGTGCAAATACAAACCGTGTTAGTTTCAACCCGGGTCGATTCTGGGCTAGTTTTTGCCGTGTAAACAGGGCTCAGTTTATGCAAAGATTGAGATGTGCATGTAACAAAGACTTATTAGAATTAGAAATGGGTCATCGGGCAATGTGGTGACGTTAGATGTGTTTCAAGTTTCGTCGCTTACTGATAAATGAAACAGTGGCAAACACGTAATTCTTAGCGCTTTTTAATTGTTCCGGGTAACTATTTGGAATTATCAAGAAGTAAAAAATTACAAGTTAAGAACAATTTGAGCCTGAAATCGCCAACAAATATATGAACAGCCAAGCCCAGCCAAAATTTACTGGTTCCTATGAAAAAGTTCGCTTCATGCAACAAATGCTTTCGATCAAAAACGTCATATTTAGACTACCAATGATTGACCCCCTAGCAAGTACAGACGAGCAGAATCAGCCATTAATATTACTAAATGTTTGTGACTGCAGAATAAATGGAAACTGTGCAAAGCTGAATTTTTTCCTTATTATAGTAAAACACTTACCAAAGTTGCTGCTTATATGGCACTGCCTTCGCTTCTTGAGAGATAATGGCTAACACATTTTGGCTGTTATGAGCAGCACAGCTTTCGAAACCCGCGTTTTATTCCATTGGTTTTGACGTAAACAAAGATAGAAACTGTTTAAGAATTCCCTTAGGTAATGGCTGCATGCAGCTCAATTTTTTTTAACCCGTAACAATGATATTTTTTTTAAAAAAAAGTACCAAAGTATTATAAAATGTATTACAATTACAAATAATTTAATGAAAGCGCTTTTGAGAAAGAATACCATTCACTGTTAATTGAGAAAGGTAGCATTTTGATCAGCATATAAAACAAAGTTTTCCTTGATTTTTATTTTTCATTCAGAAGACTAGTTCCGCGTTAGAATGTTAGAAAACAACATATCAATACCTCAAGCAATAACGAAAAGAGGAAGTTCACAATTTTCTGCTTTAATAAAAGTTATAATGATGCTGATGGAGAAAAAAGAGGAAACCAAGTGAAAAACTTCCGGTTTCACGATATTTTTAAAGTTTGAGTAGGTATCATATATATAATCATTTTTTGTTCGGCGTAGCTCTTGATACAGTATCCAGACTTTTCGGTCGTTTTTCTTTCCTTAACTTCTAGTTCACCGCAATTGTCATACCTGACTTTCTGTTATATCTTCATACCTATGACGTATGACATCTGTTGTTAGTTGTAATAACATTAAGCGAGGTTTATAAATGTGAAACTTGGCGATCATGACATGGTTGTTTATGGCTATATTCAGCTTTTTTCTATTAATAACGCCATATGAAATATCAGTTAGAGTTAGGCTCCGTTTGAGATCATCATCGAAAGTATACCGCTTGTGAAAGGGATACCAGAACGTGTTAACACGGGAACATTTTACGAACATATGTCGTGTATATTTGGTCCTGGCAGAGAGGACACTTTGTTGTGTCCGGCGGTCAGTGTTGGGAGTATAGAGTGTATGATTTTATCTTCAAAAATTGATAATTTGGTTTCAGTAGTGACAACATACGGAAACCATCGGTTTTCAAAACCTATTTTGCTTTTTGCGTCTTTTGCATGCAGCC
>JAOBRG010334575.1:0-15297 GCA_027574985.1 Umimayanthus nakama
CTCTAAAACTTGCGCTTTTTTGGCTGCAAAATGGGGGGTCGACTTATACACGGTGTCGACTTATACATGGCAAAATATGGTAATATAATGGTACATGTTCAATCCTTGTATCCATGTAGAAAACAAACTTGTATACTACAGGATTTGGGCTGCAGATGGAATACTCAAGATGTAAAAGATCTTTTAGATAACAAAAACAATATCCTTGACTTCGAAAAATTTAGAAAAATGTTTAATAATCCTAAATTACATTATTTGGATTTTGTATGCATAATATTGCTCATAAAAAATTGCAACATAAAACCATCACAACCAAGGTTATCCAGAAAATGAGAACAAACTAAAATAATTACAATCATTTATCAAAGAGGCTGCAACTGGTTCCAAGTTGATCAGAATGGTTTACTCTCTCCTCGTCAAAAATATTGCAATAGTTCCTAAGAAAAGTCATCTAAAGTGGGCTAGTGTCCTACATGTACATGTGGAGGCTTGTCAGAACAATGATACACGCAAGATAGATGAAATCAATTGCAAAATTGTGTACTCTTTATCTTTTGCCTGCAGAAGCACAACAAGTTTGAGAACATTCCAATTCAAATATTTACACAGGCGAATATCAACCAATATGTTCCTGATGAAATGCAAAATTTCTCCAACAGAAAATTACACTTTTTGCAAATTTGAATGAGACCACTATGCATCTATTTTTTCAATGCTAACTTGTAAACGTTTATTGGTAGACTTTAATTCGATGGATGAATCCTTCCCAAATCAAGAAAGTATCAACTTCAGTATTTAAAGCAATGCTTATGGCAAAGCACTTCATTTTCGCATGCAAATTATGAAAACAAAACAGAACTCTTTTGATGACTTTGTATAGACAAACATTAAAGTCAGTGTTTGCTTCTGAAAGAGAAATTCAAAAACAGGAAAAGTTTTAGATCTTACAAGAAAATGGAAACCTTTCTTCACGCCATAACCCAATAGCCTGTAACCACAATAAGTACATGTATCTTAATTTCAAATTCAAAGGTTCCCAGTTCAATTCTTGTGGTGACACTTTTTTCATTTTTTTTCTCCTTCTTTTTTTCAACATTTTTTTGAAAAAAATCCCATATTATGCTCTTTTGAAAACAAAGAAAGAACTGTTAGGTCCTCTTCAGCCAGTTTCAGAAAATCCATGTGGGATTTCAACTTTCATCACTGAATTTCAAAACCTACTGTACAAATAGCAACTAACCCCCTTACTTCTCAAATATTGCTAATGAGTAAAAGTACTAAAACACCAGTTGGTACTGTTAACTAAAATTATAACAAATCAGTGACAAGTTCCGAGCAAGACAACTTTTCGGCCTGACGGGGGGGGGGGGTACTCCCTATACTGTATATGTATTCAGATGATACGGATGAACATCGTATTTTTCAGTGGTTGTAATTGGCCATCTAATATTTTTAGGGGTTGTTGGAGCAAAGTTTATTAAAAATACAAAACCGGTTTTTGTTAGGGTATAAAAGCTTTGATTTAGCGTGGGTGCAGATCTTTTGAGAACATTATTTTCTTTAATAACTCCGGTTGCAAGTTGCACCAGTAGGAGATCAGTGTAGCTGATGGATGGAAATAAATGGCTGATTGTACTTAAAAATGTCATTTATTTGTTTGTATACAGTTAATTTTTGACCAGGGGCTATGTTTAAGGATGCACAAACAGTTACAGTATGGCTTACGGTAGTATTAATTATTTTTTAGGGTAGTTTTCTTGGATTTCGAGCAGTCATCCCTATCTTTTTTTCCCTGAATAGTCCTCCCCTCACCCAAAGCTCATTTTGGGCTTGTGTTTGTTTCAGATTGAAGAAACCATTACATATAAAGTGAGCACTACACAGTCAAATAAATGCTTATTATCTTTTTGTCGGGTATTGTGGTGTATTTTGTATTTCCAATTTTTACCCCTTTCATTTCATCAAGGTTGCAATGCCATTCACAGTCAGCCATTGGGCCACAGTGTTTGGCAGTTTCTGGTGCCATTCTGAACAAGTTCTTAAGCGTATAGAAGCAGGCCTGACTCACTTTGTTTGGCATTTTGTGTCCTGTTGTCTTAAATCTGTGTTTCGTTTTGCCTTAGCTTTTCTTGTGCTCATCACACTTGGATTTAACACATGTATCGCGGACTTTAGCTGACCTGATTTTGAAATTACATTTTGTTTAACCATCAACTTTTGCTGCCAATTTCTTTGCAGACTTTGCAAAACATCTTACCAGTCTCACCAAATTTGGCTGTCTGATCTCCAACCATTTGAAATTTTCTGCCCAGGACTGCTGAAATTGTTTCGTGGTCAATTTTTGTATTTCATACCTCATGTGGTGTTCTGCTCTTGATCAAGTTCATCATTTTTTTCCTTCTGGATGGAACCAGGTGAACCAAAAAAGTTTTCTATTGTTGCTTGCACTCGAGTAGGTTGAGTGTGGCAGCATTTTGTACAGACAGGTAAAAAGATAAGCTGAAAAAAACCTGTGCTTCGAGACACAGCCATCTTGTCCAACCACGCAAGTTGAAAAGGGATGATGACAAGACTAGCAACAATTAGCATGGGTTCTGGGAATGGTGGCATTGCAAAATTTACTCTGCAGTAGCTGATAGCAAAGAGAATTGTTTGGCATACAGTGTATCAGACAGGAGGCTTACGAAGTTCCTAGGCACAGCCCCTGAGAGAGCTGACTAGTGAAATTGACTTTTTAGTTTACCTTTTGTTCACTGAACGGACTCTCAAGGCAAAGTTTTCCTTGTTGTTACTGTAATATACTTTTCTCTTTGTTGACAGTTCTAAATAACTTGTAAATAAATTTTGAATGGGAAAGACTGTTGTTATCTGAATACGCTGAATTTTCTTAACTAAGAAATGCAAATTACAAAACATGAATATTAATGATACGCAAATGAGGGCGCCCTGTCGTTTTTTAAAGCTGGCTAGAACACTGGTATGTACAGTATAAATGCGACTGAAATCCATATTTCAAGTGTAAACCAAGGCCAGCTGTCACTTTTTCTGCATTCAATTATCAGTAACATACATGTAGTCTGAGAAAAAAACAAACCTTTTACTCTTTAATGTAAACTAGAAATTATTTTAGTAGCATGCAGGCCTGTGGCTAGCAAAATTGAGTGGTCTGACACAAATTTCTCTAGCCTCGGGCCTGCAGACCTGCATGGAATTGAACTCTGTAAGAACAACCAAGTTCCAATGGAGAAAGACCTTTGTGTCCACATGACATCCATTTGTCCCTTATTGTTTACCAAACACGTATTTGACCATGTTAAAGCACCCATGGTTGAGTAAGTGCTCACCCCCCTTTTCAGTCCAAACTTCTTGCAAAGGGGTATTTTTTTTGAAATATTATTTATGTGGTAAAACTCTTTCTCAAGGCTACTACAATTGAAAAACATTTTACAAAATTTTTAATGTTTTTCTTGATGCTCAAGTTTAGTGTCACTTCAATTTAAGCATTGCAAAATCTTTTTTCTGTTGACACCAAAACAGACAATTCAGTTTCTAAAATGTAAACGATGGTTTTAATCTGAGCTTTTGCTGTACGAGACCTGATCACATCCTTTGGGATTCAGTTAATATGCGATTAGTTGTGCTTGGTTATTTCAATATCTGGGGGTTTCACAACTCAACTGTTATGTAACACTGAAAACAACAGCATGTAGAAATAAGATTAGTTACTGCATGCAACTAATATCAAAATGCTGTCTTGGGCATGATGAATTTACCACTCCATACAGTCAAGAGCATGATTGCAAATGCATGTACTGTATAGAATTAATGGATGTTAATTATGGTGTATGGAACTGTTAGTTAAACTGTTAGCTAAATCATACTGTATTTTTTAAATTTCTTTGAAAAGCTGTAGCTGCATTTTTTAAATCAATTGGTAGTTGTTGCCAAAATACATGTATATCATATGCCAGTGCTTTGGTTGTCTGCTTGCTGATGTTAGTTCTGTAATGTGGCTAAATATAAAAGTTACATGTAGCTGTAGAAGAGTATCTTGCATTGTACATACTTGTGTGCGTCACTAGCATAGTTATTTGAAATGTTGCTCAAAAATACTAGTTAAAGTGGGACAACCCCTTTTTAATTTGATTGACCAAAAGGCTTTGCCTGCAGTTGTTTAAAAAACTACATGTATGCAAATGCAAAGAAACTGTGTTTGCTTGCAGTGAAATACATTTATGCTACATGGCAGTACTTTCCTCCAACATGTACATATAATCATCACAAAATCCCTATGAACTACCAAAATACAAGAACGATGTGTTCTTTTTTAGCCCATCTTTTTGTTTTCAAGTCTGTTTTTGTATTGAGTTGAATGCATGTACTGTATTGTGCTATTTAATCCTTAAATGTACAGGTCTGCCTAATATGCAGTAGTTGTTAATATACATGTACAGCACATACAGTAGATGTTCTATAATTTTAATTGAAAGCAACTTAGACTTGCTTTGCTAACAGGTACTTGGTGTGAGACTGGTTCACAGACAGTCTTTGCATCCGGAGTGGAGTGAACTGGCAAAGAAGCAACTGAAAGGTGCTGACCCTGAGGAGAAACTCACCTGGGCAACACCTGAGGTAGTGTTGGCTTTGTACTGTACAAGTTTGTATAATACTCTTTAGGCCACTTTTTTTATTCTTTAGGTTTACGAATCCAGCTGCACCTAACTTTTTCGATTTTGAAATAAAAATAAAATTTTTGATTGTGGCTTTTATTTTGATTATTTTCCCTCCGGCCCAATTTTATTCCAAACCTAATTTTAATTTATTAATTGAAACATAAAAATAATAGAAATAATTTATGGTAAAGTTGTGTTTTACTCCTGTATTGACCTTCCTCCTTCCATTATTTTACTGTTATTCATGGATTTACTCTGTACTTGCTGTGAATCGCATAAAATTTCGGTGAGTGGTTCCTGTTCTTGAAGAAGATGAGTCTTGCAAACTTACAGTTTGCACAAAGTTGGCGGCTTTGCAAACGAGTTTTGAATAATTTAATTAGAAATAAAATAAAAACTTCCTTGAATGGAGACATTTTGCTCATTGGAGGTTGAGTTGACTTGGATGGGACTTTGAAATGGAGCTATGGAAGGGCAGTTGTTGTTCAAGGAAAGAAGCATCAGTGTAGCTTGGCAATCAGGACAGAAGACACTCGACTGAGGACATGTGAGTAGATTGTTTGACTTGTTTGTTAAAACGTTGTTTATCTCTGAAAATTTTCATCACTTTGGCAAAACAAGAGTTTACACCGGCCATTGTATTGTTACATTATTCACCTCCCGGAAGGTGGACAAAGTTCTTTAGTTAGAGATTGCAGGTGAGACTTGATATACCAAGTGAGGTGCCATCGTTCATTGTTTCATAGTGACAGTACATGTACATTGTTGCATTCTTTGTGACGCAACTCAAGGCTCTGTGTCACTTGGTATATATTGGACATGACCCGAGATTGCGAACCAGTCAGATTGCTTGAAATACCAATGCCACCGAGTTTGTACATATGCTTTTTAACAATTATTCTACGCAACTGCACTGAATATTAATTAGCTGATAAATAACAGATGAGCGTGGAATGCGAATCTGTTATAATCAGCAAATATTCAGAAGATCGAGTAGAATAATTGTTTTATTAAATACAGTTCTATTCAATACAACAACAAATTATTTTTCACCGACAAAGTTTATTTCAAAATAAACTGTGTCTGAAGAAGCCGCTGACTCAAAAATAATTTCTGTTTCAGTTGAATCAGATGTTACATGACAGGCTCACAAACAGCTATTTTCCATATATAGTCAATCAGTAGAATATGAGCTGATAACTGGTGACCAGAGAACTAGTCAAATTGCTTGAAACTGAATAACCATTAGACTGTATTAAATAATATTTATTAGCATTCAGAAACTCGGTGACAATTGGGCATTTTTAGCAATCTGATTGGTTCACTGTCTCTAACTAATGGATGTTGTCCACATCCCGGGAAGTGGATAATGAAACAATGACCGATGTAAGCTCTTGCTTTGCTTAAATGACCGATAACAACGTCTTACAAATGCAAGATATTACAATTCCTAATGATACAATGAAAGTTACAAAATTAGGAATGAAAGTTTTCAGACATAAACAGTGCTTTAACACACAATTCAAACAATTTGCTCACATGTCGAGTGAAAATATCATCATTCAAGAAAATTTAAATTCGCTTTCTCTCTTAAAATAGAACTGATGGGATTTCCAACACTCCAGCAGCAAGCACATGGCATGACTGCTGGAGAAAACTTGTCACAAACTGTTTTCTCAATATCTATTTCAAGTAAACTTCCTGCAATTGCCTTCACGGAACTACTTCATGGTATTATTAACTTGAACAACAGTTTTGTCCGGTCACCTTTAACGGACATTGTTGAGGATCGCCAATTTTTATGAAATCTTCAAAGCTCGTTTGTAGAGTGGCCATCTTTGTGCTAACTGTAAGTTCCATGCATAAATTGAGCGTGGAAATGAGGCAGCCAACAGTGAGCGCATGTCCATTACTGTTGATACGTTGGGAGAAATTAAAAGAGATCAAACTCAAAGATGTTGCTAACTTTTCTTGAATGTGTTGTGTTGTCACCAAGTTTGTATATGCCAATACAATTGCTCTCTTCAATCTTAATGAATAGTGGCTTTTATAATATTCACCTCCATGCTTCGCATGTCGCTGAATATTCTGCCACTTTTCACCTCGATTTCAGAGAATAACCGTTAATTGTTTGTACAGCGCAAATTAGCATGTGAATATGTGATCAAATGCACTTTACAATTAAAACGAGATATCGTTACGATCAAAATTTAGAAGAACACTGTGTAAATTTAAAACTAATACAATCCTGTTTACAATTTGCAATAAAATATAAATAGTGTCATTAAATAACTTAAAAAGTGTAGAGCTATAAATCTATAAATCGAAAGCTTGTTTAAAATAGTACGTTTTAAGCCTAGACTTAAAAGTGTTGTATTGTTTCCGAGTTTATTATTTCCTGTGGTGAACTATTCCACACTCTGGCCGCCACATAAGAGAAGGTGCGGTCACTGATAATCTTCTTAGTTTTTCTGGGATTATCCTGGAGGTGGGAACCTGCCATTGATCTTAAATTATGCCGGGTTGACTTCTTAATTGCAATAAGCTTTTTTAGATAGTAAGGGGCCTCTCCATGAATACACTTGAAGGCAAACATTGCGGTCTTGAAGTTAATTCTAAATCTGATCGGGAGCCAGCAGAGGTTGATCGATGACGGTGCTTACAACATGTCTATGTCTTGGGACTGAGCAAACTAGTGGAGCCGCTGCGTTTTGTACCTGTTGAAGCTTGGTAAGGTTTGTAGCTGTCGCACTGTACAATAGACTGTTGCAATAGTCTAATCATGACATAACTACATTAAACGATTGTCTTTCCATTTTCAAAGCTGAGAAATCTTTTTATGTGCCTCATATTGTGGAGATGATAAAGACACTGCTAACTGCAGATCCTTTTACTTGATCAATTTACTTGTCTAGCTGCGCACGGGTTCCGATTATGATGAATTCAGTTTTTCCATCGTTCAACTTAAGTTTGTCAGTTGTCGTCCAAGTTTTGATATCAGTGATGCAATTCTGCAGTGCAGTTACCGCTTCTCCCACTTGACCCAGGCTCAGTAATGAGAGGTATTACTGGTTGTCGCCCGCGTAAGCAAGGCAATCTGGTAAATGGCGTTTTAGTATTTCAAATAGCTTGCTGGCATACATTGTAAAAAGCAGAGGTCCCAAGCAAGAACCTTGAGGCACACTGAGGTAGAGGAAAATCCTCTGAAAAACTCCCGTTGACTAAAACACGCTGTGATCCATCATTTAGGTAGGATATAAACCATTGAACAGGGTTCTCAAAACTAGCCGGCCGGCGGCTGAACGAGCCGCCTCCTCGGGCACTCTGGCCGCCTCCAAAAGTGCTAAAATCACTCCATATACCACAAGTTAGCGCTAGAAGTAGTAAATGATGAGCCTGAGAAACGAGGAGCTGGTTGTCATCCATTTAGCACGTGAAATTTAGTGTAAACAACAACAAAAAAACGCTGTGGGCTTGGGTTAACAAACATTTTTCTTTGCTTCCGCCGCATTGCTTTCATTCGTTTTATTTCAGTACAATCTGCTCACATATGTGTTTTTTGTTTGTTTTGGTAATATCCACTAAACTTTCAAATAAATTTTATTGGAACATTTCCAGAACTTGAGATTTTGCCATCTTTTAGTTTTAGCCGCGTGGTACAATGACAGTAATAAGTGCATTGAAAACCATAGATTTTGCAAACATTTTTGTTAGAAAATTGCAATAATAAAGACTATATTTTAGTGATGAATTTAAGGTTTGATCGCTCAGGTTGCAGAAAGGGGGTAGCATGCCCCCGGACCCCCCTAGCTTGCTCGCGCCTTCGGCGCTCGGGCGCGCTTATATCTTCCATAGCCACCTACTCTTGATGGTTAGCCTTTTCCTCTGAAACATTTTGAGAACCCTGAATTGAAGCGCAGTATCTCTTGTGCCAAAAGTTGTCTCGTGGCGACGGTGAAGCTGATCCACTGTATCAAACGGTGAACTTAAGTCTAATAGCACCATTAAAGTGACTCTGGTTGTCCATATTAATTAGGATGTCATTATGCACCTTAAGGAGGGCCGTCTCTGTGCTGTGGCCTGCTCGGTATGCCGACTGAAGCGCTGGAAACAGGTCTGATTGAACTAAATGGTCTAGGGTTTGCTTGTACACTACCCTCTCCGTAAGCTTGGAGATAAATTGTAGATTGCTTACAGGGCTCAGGTTTGAGTGGGAGGCATTTTGACCAGATTTTTTGAGCCGAGAATCGCTCTGAAGAGTTTTCGTTGGTCACCAACATTTTTCCCTTTACAAAGTTAGTATAGAACTTTCTACGTGCCCGGTTACATAGGTAAGTGAGGTGATTTCGCAAACTTTTGAAGACTAGCAGGTATTCAGCCGACTTTGTTCTTAGCCAGGTTCTCTCAGCCTTACGTCGCATTCGCTTCGCTTCATCAATTTCTTGGTCGTACCAGGGGACTTGGGGTCTGGGTCTCACTACTTTCGATTTCAGTGGTGCATTATGATCTAGTATACTGCTTAGAGTGGAGTTGTATCCTTGCACAAATTTATCAAGATCTTCACAAGAGGATATGTATATATATATTTATTAAATACCGAGTACTGGATACTGAAATTCCGGTAATCTGATTGGCTCTCTACTCACGGTATAAATCCTATATACTGCAATATGTCCAAATATGGAAACCGAAAATTTTATCACGGAAAATCTCCCCTTAAAATGGCCGAAAACTCGACTCGGTAGAAAACAGAATTCGAGATATTTTTGTCGAGTTTTTGGTATTTGATAAAACAATTATCCCACTCGCGCTTGTTGGATATGAGCTTATGATAGCCAACTCGGTGCTTCGCACCTCGTCCGCTATCTAATTGTTAATTATTGAATGAATGAAAGAAAGGAAAACTAATTGTAAAGTTCACCCACCGTGAGACTAAAAACAAATTATACGGAAGCCGAAGGAAGATTGCCAGCAAAGGAGTTTCGTCTCTAAGAAGTTTTAATGGATTGACAGCGATGACGTTGACAAAATTTATGTATCTGAGTCGCTGACACCATTCCGAAAAAGGCTCTTTGGTATTGTCAACAGAATGAGAAAAAAGTTGGAGTGGAAGTACATATGGACTTAGAACGGTAGGATTCATTTAAAACAATCTGAGAACTCTAGACCCTACACTTGACATCGCAAGAGATGTTGCCAACCTTGAGAAGAAGTTTGCCCTAGAACCCATTCAGTAAGTGCTCATTGGGACCCTGTGGTTTTTTGAAGATGGCGTTCTATAAACTACAATAAGCCGTTGTTTACAAGATGTCGACAGTTGTACAAGTAGCTCAGCATAATCAGTGGACTTTTTCTCAGCAGATCTATCGGTATTAACCCTGAGGCAATCACGGTAGAGCAATCCTATGCCCCCTCCGCCCTTTCCTAGACGAGAAAGTAGCTTGTAACCGGCTGGACAGAGTTCAACTCGGATTGCTTCATCTCTCTTTTGTAACCAGGTCTCATTTATAGCGACAAGATCGTATTTGTGATCGCAAACATAGTCGACAAAATCTGCTGTCTTATTCCTGATTGATCGTGCATGTAATCGTGCATTGGTGGCCTTATCTTGTAGTCCTCCAGTCCTTAACTCAAGCCCTCCATGCAGATGAGATGAGTCCACTTGACCGTAAATGATGAGACCCACGGTATCCGGCTTTCACGTGCCAACAATAATCAGGTTCTTGATGCCTTGGTCGTTAGCAGTTTGGTTGTAAACCTCCCTGCTGGCTTAGCCCTTCCTGTTGCCCACAACATCACTGCGTCCTGCGAGGTTCCAAGCTCAAATCAAGGACACTGAGACCGCCCAATACGAGTGTAAATGTAGTACCGTCCCTTTCAGTTGCTACTGTAGTGCAACATGCGCAAAGTTATGCCCTTTGTTCTCCCTCACCTAAACCTACAACGCCTAGAACTGTGATACGGCCGGGTAAATATTTCGAACTAGATCTGTCCAGACATGGGGATGGACTGCATGTATCACTGACAATCCTGTACCAAACTCAACCAACAAGCACCTGGCCACCATCCCTGTCTGCAGATGGTGTTGGAAGTGAGGTCCACATATGACGTTTAAGCCGACGCCTACTAACCATCACGCCCACAGTAATTATTTTGCTATAGTGTGCCTTTCCAACTAGCCCTAGTTCAACCCTACCCTACAAAGTTAGCCAGTCAGTCAATTTTATTTGGGTAACAGTTATCAGTGTACAACACTAGTGAACTTGTGGCCCATGATATTTTGATTTAAAATTGCAAATATCAATAGTTTAAAAATACCGTCGATAAAGAATCTTATTTATAATTTAGAAAAAAGTTTCACCTGAAAACCTAATTTGAATTACAAAAACGCATAATGGGGTTTAAGGCTTAAAATGCGATAAGTATTTCTGTTTTTAAAGCCTCGGACAAAAGCGTTTTTGTAACAGATTTTGTTGACATTGCTTTTCTATTCTTAAGGGAAAGAAGTTTCTTTTTATATAAACACAACAAATGTTCGTCCACCTTCCATTTTGCGTTTGACATTTGGGCCGAGAAAGAAAAGTTAGGTTACAGTATCTGATCTGGAATGGAACCAAGTCCCCAGATTGCTAGTAGGCAAGTGTACATACTAAAGAATTACTGGCTATTCCAAAGACCAAAACCGCAACTTACGGAGAAAGGGCGTGTTCTGTAGCTGGACGAAAAAACTGGAACAGACTACGGGACATTTTTTGAGATACAAAAACCCTTAACAGTTTTAAAAACGATCTTAAAACATTTCTGTTTAGAGAGGCTTTCTTTTAATCAGTATTGTCTATCTTAATTTTTGTAAAGTAACGAATATTGTTTTAACTTTTTTTTTATTGTAGAGTGATAGATATAATTAATAGATAGTTTTACATAATTGTTTTACATAATTTTACATATTTGTAAACGCATCGAGGCTCAGCAAAATGCGTACAAAGAACCGTTATTATTACTATTATTATTATTATTATAAGTGCAATTCGAGATTCAACATGAAACGGAACCTAGCCAAGACGGTTGAAACAACTGAACAGATGAGCTTTTGGTTCCGCATTTAGTATAGCAGGTACAATTCCAGCCCATCTCCTTCAAAGACTCGGCTTCCAAGCCCCTTATCTGCCACCATTGACCTTCGCACCCTGACAATCTGCTTTTCGCCAGTCAGCAAAAAACTTCCACCAGCTCTTACTTGACTTTGCTATTGTATCGACCCTAGCATCACTGATTGAGGCGACTGTGAGTTTTGGTCCCGTAGAGCCTCTCCAGTGAAAATGTGCCATTTCGGTCTTCACGGTTTTATTTTCACTTCGAGCTTGAACAAGCCATACTTTTCATGTAGTCTGTCTGCCTGTGGACCTGGGTAATATGCAGGCCATCCGATGGCCACTGATTCATCACAGCATTCACCTCCGACGTGTCCTGTTTCAACAACCTTCCCTTATACCAGATGTTGACTCCACCTTCCGTACGATCGCACCTGTTTGCTACCAGTCAACAGTCATCCTCGGCTGAGTTTGTCTCCACCTCCCAGACTGTAAAAGACCTTCATTTCTTTATTGATGAACACAAGGTTCTGAGCCGTGTCACTGTCCTCCCAAACTTTTCCAATGTTATAGATATTCTTGAGTACAGATATTGTTGCCTTGCAATCCTTTGATCAGTTGTCATTGGACGACTACTTAACTTTCCAGTTTTATACCGCCCAGAAAGCCATCTCTAGGAAGCCTGCCGACGCATTTCTTCTTAGGTATCAAGCTGCTTTGGGTAGGTCTCTCGTGTCAAAATCTGATTGGTGCGCCTCACACCTTTGTCCCAAGCGCGCAGCATGATTGGTCTTATTCCGCCGTTTGTATTGTCAAGTAAAGAAACAGCATTAACGGAACGCAACTGAGTATCATTGGCAAACAGCTTTAGCTGCTGTCAAAGCATAATTTGAGATCGATGAACTTCTAACCGAACAAGTTATTTCTTTTCAAAGAATTTTTTGAGGGAAACCACGTTTTTGTTAACCTTCCAACTGATTATGGGAAGTCTTTAAACTACCATGTCTTCCATGAGTGGCCGATGTTCTACAAAACAGACCGCGTGTTTCGAGCAAATTTGTGTCACATCGCACCGCACCAATAACGAGAAAACCGTCCAGTGCAGCTTGATATCGCGTCTCGCAGAGCTCTTTATATAAAAAAGAAACAGTTGGCTGTTGCGCAGACTAAAGGAACGAGGTTATTTTTTGTCTGCTGCGCAGGGTATCTCTAGGTAAAAATCCATTGTTCCGCCACTGCCCTTCAACACCCTGTGGATCGTAACTGATGGTCCTGTTACAAAACGAAGACTCGTGCTACACTGTATGTCATGCCTAAGAGTAAACTACAGCATGCTGACGTAGCTCCGTAAACCCCAGGTTACTACTAGGGTGCTCTGCGCATTGCTGCAGCGGTAAAACACTTGAGCCCCTTCATAATCAAGACCCAACATAAAGCCGACTGTACATGAACTCACCAACACTGAACAGTAAACTCTGTGTTTAGGCAATCGAGAAGTTTTGTCAAGGAAAATTCTCTTTGAACTTTATTTGGTTTATATTCTCTGCAAGTTCTCGCAATACCTTCTTCTTGACAGTTGCTAGTCGCTATCAAGTTCATCTCCAACATATCACTGGTTATGGCAATCTTCCCTCCGATTTATCTAGTCTAAACGCTCCTGACTGCTGCGAGCCACAATGCCAAATCTGCAACTTCAACTGCGAAACAGAAGAGTCTTTCATTCACAGTGTTTCCATCCAAGAGATCCTAGACAAGACACCAGCCCTACCATTTTCGACTTGTTTAGTTCGGCAGAATCATTGTCCATTGACTTAGATCAAAGATCTGAAGCGCTACCTTACTGCTGTGTTTATCTCTCTTGGCTGACTTCTCATTGTAGAGTTTTCTCAACCGTTCAGTTCTTACGTGATCCACAGGCAATCATAGTTCCCAGAACTGTTCTCGATGGCCTGCTCACCCCCTTCAACTTAAGGTTCACCTCTCGTCTTCTCACCATGTCCGACTAGCAGAGAAATAAGAAGCTCAATGAACGTTGAATATAGCAAGTGAAACACGAGAGGCATCATCGCTTCAAAATTCTGACAAAATTCATGTTTACAGAGTGATGATGTGTCTGTTTTCGAGAAGTGTAAGAGCATTTAAACATTTTGTAGTAAAAAACTTTTTCTTGCATGTGATTATTTGCACGTTTCTGGGACTCTTCAGCCATGTGATGCCAACTGCAACTGTTGATCGCACGCCTGTCAGTTAAGGCTGGTTTCCGTATAATCGTCTCTGACGTAAGGATCGTCTCTGTCACAGTATTTTTTGTTAAGCGATCTGGACGAATAGTTGTGGTTTCCATACACTTCTCTCTAACCTAATGATTATCTATGTCGTAGAGTGTTTTGTCAAGCGATCGGGACGATCATACGGAAACACTCTTACGATTGTCTCAAACGCTTTTTACGTAAGAAGCGAACCGATCATCCCGAAAGAACTGTGTTCTATCCTTGCGTCCCGATTGCGTGACTAAAAATTCTGTGTTAGAGACGATCCTTGTAGATTAGAGACGATTATATGGAAAACCGGCTTAAGAGGCCTGTCAGAAGGAGCTTGCGATAAGTAAAACACAGGTACATGAATAAGTGATTGCCTTTGACAAGAACCTGTTCCAGACTACGTATGTCAGCCAAAGAACAGGCTGAAAGAGATCAGAAGTCCATACTTTACATGATTATATGGTCTTTTTTGTTTCCTCAGGGCATCAACCTGAAACCGTTGTATAGCAAAGCAGATACTGAACAAGTTGCTGATGAAATTCCAGGAAAGTTTCCATACACCCGAGGGCCATATCCTACCATGTATACCAGCCGGCCATGGACAATCAGACAGGTACAAATTTATGTTCTGTCAATAGTAATACTGTGACGACAATTATGCTATTCATATTCATTATTATAACTAGAATTTCCTCAAACCTGATTGGCTCATTCATTGTTAAATATTTTTCATTAACCATACAGCAAAACGATATATCAGAAAGTCTCCACTAATAAACTGTTACTGAAAATCTGTCGTCAGACAGTTGAATGAACCAATCACAACCATTAATTCCTGGCTTTCTGACCAATCAGCAACAAGAAAATTGTTTTTAGGAATAGGAGCAACCTACCTCTGGAAACTTTAGCCAAAACAAAACAGAGAACATTTTACTAACAACAACAGTTCTTTAAACAAGATGCAACAGCTTTGTTTATTTTTTTTTTCATTTTCGGAAATTTCCGATTTTATCCATTTTTGTTTATCACTCGTTACGGCCATAGTGGTTACAGGCGGTTTCAGTGGTCCCATTACCAATGCATAAATAGACTTTTATTAAAATTTTCTTCTTTATTTTGTGACTACTGCTGCGTAGCGACAACATCCACTATGCCATCGCCGACCTTTGCCAGTGATTAATTAATTAAGTAAGTAAGAAAGTAAGTAAGTAAGTAAGTAAGAAAGTAAGTAAGTAAGTGAGTAAGTAAGTAAGTAAGTAAGTAAGTAAGTAA
>JAOBRG010334586.1:0-14260 GCA_027574985.1 Umimayanthus nakama
GCATGTGGGCTGAGATTTGGCTGATCTCAATCTGACTTCGAGGGTTTTTCTCCGGGTTCTCCAGTTTTCCTCCCTCCATAACATCAGCCTTAACGTCGAGATCTATGCCGTCTCCCCAATTAGTCCCATGGCTAGATACTTTGAGACATAAATAAAGTTTTTTTAAAATTTATTTTTATAGGACCATCGTCATTATAATTATTTGTTTTTGCCATATTTAGATTTTGTTTCAAAAATTACCATTCATTATTTAATTATTGTAATCCTCAAGATTGGTCCTGCCTAGACTAGATTTCACTTATTGAAGGCCAGAGGAGTTTATGATTAAAATCTTGTAAATCTGTAATAAGAGAATTAATCATGTGTATTGTGTGTGTTTCAAGAAAACAAGGACAAGGTTACCCACAAACCTCTGCTTGTTCTCTCATTGAGTCACTCAGGTGTGCAGAGGTTCTCTAAGTCCTTGTAATTCAATGATTTTTTCGATGATATTGAAGGCATTAAAAAATTTTTGGTTTGTTGACAAAACTCCTTGGAAAGCCTTTAAGCTAAAATGTGGTTTTCACAAAAAAGAACATATCGTTCATTTTTTATGCCCAACGACTGTGATGCCATTTGCATATGTGTATTGGGTGGTGGATATACATGTACAGTACGGTAGATGTACTGTAAGAAATGATTGTCAGTGGCATTTTTAACTCCAACCTACATGTGTGTAAGCAGTTGCCAAGATTTGCCTGATTTTTTTTCAAGTCATATATTCAAAAGTTATTGTTTTGATTGCACAGTTAAAACTCTGATGATCATTAAACTTAATAATTTTCTCATATCCATTTTCACCACATTTTCATCAACTTACTTCATAATCCTTATGTACAGTACCTAGCTTCATGATACGCATGTATGTACGTGTTGGATGGCCATAAGCAATGTTGGAAGTCCTTGAACTTAAGTTTTGTAATCCTGTCTAAATATGAACTCTGATTCCCTTTTTTCCCACTTTTTGCTGTACCTTTGGAAAATGATTTTCCATGAAATCAAAGTGAAGCTTAAAACAACTAATTCTTTGACTCTCTGGTTTGCTTGTTTTGTTAGGAACGGCTTCTGTTTGCGTGGCAGGAATTTTTGCATCGTTGAGAGTAACCAAGAAGAAACTTGCAGAGAACAAGATCTTGTTTCAAGGAGCTGGGGAGGTAGGCGGTGTTGTCGTTCCCTTGAGGAGGGAGGGGATCAAGGGGGAGGGGAGCTGAGGGGGGAGTACTCATTTATATAAACAGTAAACATTTGACATAAGTGACTTTATTTCTGCAAGTTTATGAAAACCATGAAAGGAGTTTTATTAAATCACCTAGACATGTATAGTCATGACATTCAAACACTTCGTGTTGCAGGCAGCTATCGGTATTGCTGACCTGTTGGTCCAGGCCATGAAGAAGGAGGGATTGAAGGAAGAGGAGGCCAAAAAGAGGATTTTCCTGGTTGACTCCAGAGGTCTTGTTGTCAAGGTAGAGGACTTGGCCATGGTATTCTGTGTTTTGAACCAAAAACTAAATGTGTACTTGTAGTGTGAAACGGAGCACAAAAAATGCATTAAGGTTACCGTTCATGTTGGAACGGAACAAAACTTCGAAATTGAGATTTTCGCAGATTATAAATATACATAAAATGAACTTCTAGTAAAAAAACACTGTTTCTCAATACGTCTAGTAGTTTGTGAGATATAACGAACGAAAGTTTTTACCGGGAGTAAAACTGTATGACGCGCGGTTTATTTTAGGTGTGAATTTCTCGAGACATGTTTTAGCTCAAACTACGAACATGTAAAGGATCAATGCTCCCTCAATTTTTAGTGTCAAGCCGTCAAATTTGGCAAGTTGACAAAATAATTACCGAAGACGAAAACCGTCCTGGCAAATTTTGAAATTCCGCTCCAATATTTTTTATGACTCAAACAGTGCAGTTTTGTATGCTGCAAATGGGGATTTTTCTTTAAATGCCTGCAGAAAATTAAATACGACTTCAATCAAAAATCGCCAGGACGGAATTAGAGTAAATGGATGAAATTGAAACTGACAGGCGCATTGACGTCTTGAAACTGAATAAACAATTTTGAGTTATGATGGTCGCATTCGTTTACAAACTAAAATTTAAAAAAAATATTTTCACCATCACTCAGATAATTTTATAAGCTTTCCACTGATATACAGGTTTGTGGGTGTCCGATGCGTATTAACAGAGTTAAATACGGAAAACTAAAAACGCCTCTCAAGGTGAACGGTAACCTTAAGCTCGCTTTTAGTCACTATGCGTAGTTTCAATCTACACAAAACTGTTTTAGGCTCTCTGCATCATGGATGCTATGTGTGTGTGTGTGAAGAGGAGGGGGATCTATGGCTTGTAATGAATCAGGGGGGAAGCTTTAATAGCTCTTTAGCTTCTGTTGTCCCTGCATTTTCTGTCACAGGTCTAAGTCACATGCTAAGATGAAGACGATATGTGGGTGGACATGGCCTTTTTTGAAAAACACAGAGTTGTCTTTAAATATTATATTATACATTTGGTTGCTTTGGTAACTCTGCTGGTATAATATTGCAGGGCAAGATAAGGGTTTCTGAAAAATGGTTGGCTAATACATAAATCAATATACATGCACATGTACATGTAAACAGCCTCCTAACTCCCTTTTCTTTGTGCTTTCATTCTGTTCTGTTTGCTAGTCCTAACAAGGCCGAGAGTAACCCAGTCCACTCCCCAACCTCACCCCCACCCCAACTGCAAAATTCTTCACCACTTACATGTAAAGTTTACTTTTGGGCAATGAATAAACGAGAGATGTTACCATATATTTTCACACTGTTAATAGGAAGATCTGTTTGAACATCAAGTAAAAGTTTCTAAAAATACTGTCATAAAAATTCCCTTTAAAACGTAATTTCTTGCTAAAAAATACAAGACTCCCTAAGAGCTACCAAAACCGCAATTTCAACCCCTAAACGTTACGACGATTATCCTCGTCAGGTACGGTATGGGAGTCCCCCCCCCCAACCGGGTGTAGTAGATGTTGTTTATCCCCAAAATTCTCACTTGATAGCTGAAAAGAGTCAACTTCAGATGAATAGCTTTTTGAAACGACGAGAGTAACTCGATGTGTTGCCTTGTTGCATATTATTCCTATTTCAACCTCGAATATTACGTTTTTAGCGTTCAAAGCCCGGTTGTTCAGAGCCCGGTTGGTCAGCCCGAATCCAGGATCAATCTTATATTCCGCCATTGGGTTTACCTCCTTAAAGATTAGTTTGGGCTGTCATTTCGGGTTAACGTAATGCCCTAGGGTATACCTTGTCTAATCAGAGCGCGCGAAAAGTGCTATCCACCTGCTGGGTTAATACTAATTAAGTTAAGCCCTCTTTCGAACAGCCGGGCACTGAATGATTCCCTTAATCTCGGTACATGGTCAGTTGTCGTATAGTATTATGAAACTGATTGTGCTAAGTATTGCTGAACAATTCCCGCGGTTTTTAACCGGGAAACTAAGGTTCAAAATGGCCTAAGAAGATTTTTTGCGTCCGAATTAAAAGAAATTTAATAAAACAATTATTCTATTCGGGTTAGTTGAATAAGAGTTTGTTTTAATACAAGTAACCAAATCGGCGCTATCTCTAGTTGGTGATTTACCATATCGTATCTTCGATCGCTCATAGAATAGTTGTTAAACGACTGTTTTCTCCGCTAAAGGATCGAAAGGTTGGTGGTTTAAATGAAGAAAAGAAGAAGTATGCCCAAGAAATGGAGTACATTGAAACCTTGGAGGGAGTCGTTAAGTCTGTGAAACCGAATATAATTGTTGGTGAGTCTGAGTTGACACGCTGTATTAAAGATTCTAGTGTTACTTATAACAAGTTCTTTCGTGTTTTTTATAACGCAAGCGCGATTGCTGATTTTCCAGTCCTGCAAGTGGAGTGCAGCAGGAGGGTTTTACTTGTTTCTTTTTAACTCTATATTCCAATGAGTTAAGAGCGACCCCAGAGGCAAGTTGGTGTGCTTGTGTTTGGGACTTTGCGTCTAAAGTTTTGTCTTGAACCTCTCACTCCACCATGTTTATTAACAAGTATCTTCTCCTTACAGTTTCAATATATAACACGTTGTTCTGTTGTAAGAATGAAGGAAGTGATCATTCACTCTCAATACTTAGAGATGAAACTCAAAAAATTCTCCTTTTTGGAAAGGGCAAACACATTTAGTATGCGCTATGGGATCGCATCAAATGCAAACTATCATTAAGTATATGCTGCTGTAGTTTGCTTAGTTTGCACATAAATGGTGATGTTTTTTGCTTAAGTCGAACTCTGGCTATCTCGAACATTTTCCTTCTTCCTGATAGTTCAAGATAGCCGGAGACAACTGTAGATACCGGGAAGAAAACAGCAGTTTCAACTCAATCAAACTTTGTTTCCCTTTTAATAGGAGTTGCTGGTGTTGCGGCCACTTTCACTGAAGCAATCTGCAAAGAAATGGCGGCACAGCACGAAAGACCTGTCATCTTTGCTCTGAGCAACCCGACGTCGAAAGCGGAATGCACGGCGGAGCAGGCTTACACCTGGACCGAGGTTGGTGCTCAGAGAAATCAGTTTGAATGTAGCGGAGTCCAAAACTTACTTACCATTGAAATGACTGTCTCTCTTACAGGGGAGAGCACTGTTCGCAAGTGGAAGTCCGTTTAGTCCCGTCACTCTCCCCGACGGGCGCCGTTTTGTTCCTGGACAAGGGAACAATGCATACATCTTCCCGGGGGTGGCCCTAGGAGTGATCGCTTGCGGCTCGCGTCACGTGACTGATTCCATGTTCCTTCATGCAGCAGAGGTGAGAGAAATTGCTTGCCTTGGCAACGTGACGATAGGACGTGTATTCATCTTTTCATTCACTCAAATACCAATCTGCTGTAGTCAGTGTTTAAAACAGGTATTTTTGTGATACCGGATGGAGTTGTAGTTGAGAAATAGTTATACAGTCGAGTTTAAGCTCTGCAATAAAATTTTTACTGTAGCATAGCACCTGAAACAGGCTTTAGTGAAATCGGGAGCTATTTGTTCAGTGGAAACAATGTTTTCATAGTGTATAGACGCCAACAGTCTGTCAATGTAATCTAAGATAATACCATGCAAAGTTATTTACTTCGTATCTTGAGTCATTAAATCAGAATTTTGCGCCTTACAAAGTACTGTATTTCTACGTTTACTTAAACATTGAAACTTCGCTAAACTGAAGTTTGTTGTGTCGAGTTTATGTAAACTGTGTACGGTGACAGGTACTGGATCCGTTTAGGGTGACCCTAATTGTGATCATGTACAAATTGTTATTTTACTTGTTCCAGAACCTGGCCTGTCAAGTGTCCAGTTCCCAGCTGGACCTGGGGTGTTTATACCCGCCCCTGCAGGACATCCGGGACGTGTCCGTGAAGGTGGCTGTGCGGGTCATGGAGACGGCTTACAGCGAGGGACTGGCCACGGTCATGCCGGAACCGGAAGACAAAGAAGCTCTCCTGAGGCCTCAACTCTATAACCCTAACTACATGTCGTACATCCCCGAGACCTACGCCTGGCCAAACAAACCGGCTCTTTGAGACTGCTGTCAGTTTAGCGGAGCCAACGAGGGCCGCGGTGCAGTCCGGGAATCGGAGAGTGAAGAGGAATTTGGCAACTGTGCATTTATAACAACTGGAAAAATTCAGCTATCACCTAAAGTTGAAATGATACAGTTTTCTGAAACGAAAATTATGCTGGTTTACTAAGACATTTAATGTGACTGGGCGGTCTGTGTTGTATAGGTATCGATATTTTAATACTGCTGAAGAAATGGTGAAGTGAGGGGAGTGGGGTGGGAGGGATGGTATAATTAGCTAAGATTTTTGTAATACGAAAGAAACAGCGATGCAGGAATAAGAAGGGAATATATACAGTCTTGAAAAGTAACCCTTAATTTATATATTAATCGCCATATTGATTTACTAAATAACTCGCGTGGTGTACTACCAACGAGACCAGCCTTTGATCGTACGGAATATTTGGGCTGCGCAACTGGTCAGTTTTTTACAGGGATGGGTGAGTATGGTTTTGGTTTAACTGGGGAGGGGAGGGGAGGGTGTAAAAAAAATAACTTTTTTTTGTTTTATTTAAAATAGTTGGCGAATATTTTTGTTGTTGTTGTTCAAGCTAGTAGATGCGCAATTTACTGCAACCTTGTTCAATCACGTTGGGTATTAAACACTTTCGGAGGGGTAGAGTTGCCTGTGTCCAGTAATCAATAGCAAAGCCAATGAGTTAACTTAACTGGGGAATACGATGGTGAATTATCTAAGCCTGTACTAGTGTTGTGCTTATTTGTTTGTTCAACTGACATGATACGGGTGTTAGAATGAATTGTTTTTAGGAGACTATTTAATAAAGTAATTAAAGTTTTTTTATACGTCGAAGTGCTTCTTTGTAAACTGGCAAAAAGTCGCAAGCGTTGGAGTTGGGGTCATTTTTTACTCTACGAGCAAAAGATCCCATTGGAAAAAAGACAATAATTTATAGGTAACCCAAACCTTAATGCTAAAGAACGCAAATCTTAACAAAAGTATACATTATTCAAAAGTGTCAGTTATTGTTACTGTTATTGTTCAATGACCAATGGAGAAATTCGTTCTCAGAGTGGCGCCTTCGGTGGAGTAAGAAAGGGGTTGCGAGTATGCCGCTTTCACTTTCTTTCCGCGAACTCTTTCCACGACATGCAATATGAATAGGTCCACCTTTACAAGCAAACTTTGTACGATGAAGTGACCAATAATGCAAAAAGAATAGAGCTATTTTATTAATAATTCCATTTGTTATGTTTACCGCGTCAGTTACGCGTTCAAAACACGGCCCTAGTTACTCAAAAGTGGTTCCCAAGTTTACTGTTTAGCCGCCCGGTGTTGAGCCAAATCGAAACTAGCAGCCAAACCTTGTAGCCACCTAGTGTTCAGCAATTTATTTTGAAGCCTTCCTCGGCGACCTGTTACTTATGGGTAGGGGGGCGGTGGTCTTTTAATTCCCTCTGAAAAATTTTGCATAACCCGCAAATTTTCCCTTGAGTGCCCCCCTCAAACCAGTACACATGCGCGCATGAACCCCCTTCTCCCCTCAATTTTTGGGATGCCCCCACCCCCCTTTTAGTTGGAAAATTTTGATGGTCCCTTATCTCTTGGTTATAAATAAGTGATTCCAAAATGGATGCAATTTCGGTCTGAAATCATACTTATGTCTTTCAAATCAAACTCGCGTTGCGTGCTCGTTCGATTTTTTGAATCACGCATATGATTTCAGACCAAATTGTACTCCACCTCAATTCAGTTATTATTTAGTGTTGAATAAGCCTGCGTAGCGGCGTTAAAGGGAGGAGGGAAGAAGAAGGGGGCAAGGTGGAGAAAAAAGTGAGGAGGGTCCCCAGGTATCGCCAGTATCATAACTACAGTAACGTTACCTCCAGCGGGCCGGGTATCTATGCGTTTTTGCTTGTAACCGTTGAAAGTTTATTTAATTGTATCCGCCATCGAAATCGGCGAACAACCATTAAAGAATCGACCGCAGCCTGTTTTGAGCTGTGTTTAAGTGTTTACACTAATTGAGGTTCCCGTTATTAAAAAATATATTTACCATATTTACTATTCAAATGAACACAAGGCAATCCGAATAAGCGCAAGGCTATCCAAATAAACGCAAGGACATCCAAATTAACCCAAGGTCATCCAAGCCAACGCAAGGGCCATCCAAACCAACGCAAGGTCATCCAAGCCAACGCAAGGGCCATCCAAACCAACGCAAAGGCCGTCCAGGGCAACGCAAGGCCATCCAAACCAACGCAAGGCCATCCAAATCAACGCAAGGCCATTCTAATCAGCACAAGGCCAATCAAGTCAACAAGTACGTAACATTCAGCATAAGGCCGTCTAAGTCAAGGTAAATGTACTCAAATCAGCGCAAGTCCATATAAGTTAACGCAAGGCCGTACAAGTCAACGCAAGGCCGAACAAATCAATTAAAGTCTATCTCAATGCAAATCAGTACAAATTAATGCACGTCTACACAAATCAACGATAGGCTTTATCCATCTAAATAAACGCAAGTCAATACAAACCAACGCAAGACCATAAAAATAAATATAAGTCTGTCTAAATAAAAGCAAGTCAGTACAAAATCTCTACAAGGCCATACAAATTAACGCAAGGTCATACAAACTTACGCAAGTCTATACAAATCGACGCAAGGCCATACAAATCAACGCAAGTCTAAAAAATCTATGCAAGGCCATACAAACCAATATAAGTCTATCTAAATCAACGCAAGGCCATACAAATCGACGCTAGGCCATACAAATCAACTTGAGTCCATACATTCCCAAGTCTGTGCAGCTCTTTATAAGTCCGTGCAAGTCAGCACCATTCCGCACGTGCAGGTCCAATCAAGTCAGCCGAATTCGACGCACCTCACTTAAGCTTCACACGAATAAAAGCTGCTTCTAATTGTACAAGTGTGCGGCAAATTCAAACTGGCCCAGAGGACCAACACCTTTTGAAAACCGTCACCCGCATTTTGTACAAAAAGAAAATAATGAGCTGCACGAGAGGTTGGCCTATTAAAACCCAGCCCACCACCATACCCACGGCCAGTCTGGGGTTCCCGCCGTAGTCCATGGTAAAGTAAATATACGGCAGGCCAAAAGTGTTAGTACCTCCCTTCAGCCAGTAGATCACCGAGAAGAGAATATATAAGCTCATAAACAGCATGGAGTGTGTGACGTGAAGGAGGCGGACTGGGACGGAACTCACTAGGGTTTCCACGACCATGAAGACAGTATTGAGCGCATGCGTAGTGATGTCCAGACCGTCGAGTTTCCAGCCGCCATAAAGGAGAGACCAGTAAGCCGCTGTCACTGCCAGAGCGTTGTTCGCGGCAAGATTATACAAAGCCCATGTTGCTTTGTGGTACCAAGCCATCGATAGTGGGGGAGGGGAGGGAGCGTGTGATTTTGGTTCTTGGGAGGAAGAATCCAATGCAACGGTGTTCATTTGGGCGGTGCGAAGATCATAAGTGGTTACGGCTTTCCTTTGAATTGAGTGAGACATAACACAGTAAGAACCCGCACTGAAACCATAGAATCGTCTCTAACGTAACAATCGTCTCTGTCACAGTTTTTTTAAGTCACGCAAGCGGGACTCAAGTTAAGATAGAACACGGTTCTATCTGGACAATAAATTTGTTTCTGACATAGGGATCGTCAAAGTCGAGACTTTGAAATGTCATCAACTCCAATGAACTCTCGTGCTCGTTTAACTGGCTTTAATTCAGTATCCTTAACATGCTCTTCTGTTTATTTTGCCTTTATTAACTTTGAATCTCACCTATGAAAAGATTATCACTAAGCATACCTGTAATACAAAAGGCTGACTGCCGCAGAGCTGATAAAATATATGGTGGCAAACATGAAGGACCAGTTACTGAGGTATATGAACCATTTGAGCTGCCCGTTCCACGGGTGGAATCCGCTATAAACCTGCCAACCAAGGCAATATAGGACTAGTATACACCGGTATACGATGGTGTATGGTACTGAAATCCACTGTAAAAGATAGAAAGTGTGAAAGATCAGTAGCACATTGGAATCCCGATACAGCGACATGTAAAGAAATAGGTAATTATACTGGGCTGGGTGTCCTGATATAACAACGAGGTCGTTAGACAGCCGAAACAAATTTGTTATGTCGGGGTAAAAATTAAGTTAACAAGAAGGACAGCGCTCGATGATCAAGCTAAATTCTGACAAGTTTTGTTTTCATGTACATCTCAATCTGTATACAAGGAATAAATAAGATGTTTTAGTTTTTTCTGATCAAAATTTTAGGCAATTGTTCTTTCTCTCTCTTTTTTTTAATTTCTGGGCTAATCTCAGACTAGGTGTTCTTATAAAGTTTGCTCTTATAAAAGAAAGCGTAGCAAAGGGCCCTAGAGGCGCCATCTTGATATTTTACCCGCGCAGCTGTTGGAATAATAGGCTTTCGGTTGCCGACCGACTGGGTCTACAGCACTATCAACACAATAAAACTACACGATATAAGCTTGGAGTGTTTGCCTTTCCCAAATGTTTGCCAAGTTAAAATAGCGCTTTAATTTATTACTACTTTTAATATACGGCTTCTGTTTACACTGTAGTGACAAAATGTCCCCGCTGCCATGATACTGAATTAACCAGTTACTAAACACTGTTCAGGTTTCAAACTGGTTTGGTATTGAAACTAAATTAGTGTCAAGCACGATGCTGTTAAATCTTGTGTTTGCGTTTGTTGCAGCCTGAAACAGAATTTCATTGTCGGAAGAAAAACGGCTGCCGTACGCATCAATTGTAACAACTATCACAACGTGCTTGGCTCTTCAAAGTGTTCAAATATTGGGCTGCTTGCTAGAGAAACTAAGAGTCGTTTCTTTAATCTTATCATTTTTCTTACGTGAAATGTAAAAAAATGTCAAAGTGAACTATTTACACTTCGGCAAAGTTTTACTTAGATAAATGCTGTTTGAAGCTGATGCGAAAAGTAACTGTGCGTGTTCAGGTATTTGATTGGTTGTTCATGCGACTGACCGGAACATGCACAACTCGCCCAGTTGTGTAACACCGCTTTTCCCATACTGTACAAGGAGAAGTAATTCACTGAATTTGTAGTATAAGATTTCAATTCGCTTCAGCGTTTATCACTTTTAAGGAATAGTCGACTAGCTTTGAATGACGCAGTTCTATACTGGAAGTAATGATCCGTACAACAGGGTTGTAATAGTGCATGTGCGCTCGCGCTAAACGCTGACATATTGTTCTGGGTTGTCTTCTATATTTGTAGCATAAAAGTATAAACTTTTATGAATAAACTCTGTACTCCTACTGAACTTGCTTAGTTTGCGCCTTTTCTCGATATTTTAAAACCAGACCAGCTTAAAGCATGCCTGGGTGGTTCACACGCCGAAATACAAACCACACAATGAGATTCTTGTGTACGCAATGCAAAAACTTGCGGAAATTAAAACTTGGCTACATCTTTTCGTTGCAAACAAACCAATATATGTGTTATGACATGAATGTCTGTTGTTTGTTCAACACATTGATTTTAATCTTCAGCTAATGATCTGCTGGGCACTCGCAGTTGAACTACAAACGCATTAGAGTTCATTGTGACAAAAAATGTTTATAAAAAGTGACACTCAGTGCGTTCGTTTAACAACGTTAGTTTTTGATAACTTGCCTCTTTTTAAAAAACTGGTTCTAGCTGTAAACCCTTACTCAGCTGGCCGGCGCACGGAATATAATTTGTACATTAATAAAGCATTTCTTAATTCCATGAGTGAGCAAGAAGTTATCAGGCACAAGCTGGTGTTTAGTTCTGTAGTTTTGTTTGTTGTATACAACTAAGTTCAGCAGTAAAATCAAATATAGTTTATATAGGTAATCGAAGTGGGTTTGAGAAGAAACGCGTTTCTAGTTGATACTAATCAGCCATTGCAAAGCAACATGGCTTTTGTAATAAATCTTTTGTCAACACAAAGAGATTTTGAGACACATATTACACTGATGTACATCTTGCGCGCAAGTATTCTAACTTGTCCAGTTTGCTGCGATAAATGTAAAATAAAGAGACAATATAGTAATAAATTAAAAATAATAATTTAAAACAAGACATTTCCTCCAATCTAAAGTGCAGAATAGAAATATGTTCACTTTGAACTACTGCATAACATAAACTGCGGATAATATTTGAGTCGTTCTCAATCAGAGAAGCCAGTAATCCCGTAGTAAATTACCATTCGTTGTCCACCTTCACCTATTTTAAGATAGCATTCGTGTTCAGGTAGTCTGCTATTCTGACAATGAAAGGACACTTAGTGAAAGTTTCATGTTGATAATTAAATCTCGCAAAACATAAAGCTTCATTCTTGATAAATTGTTAAACTCTCACTTAAATACTGTAAATACTTATACATAACTTTAATTGTTTTAACGATGCAGAAACGATAAGCTTCTTCATCTTGAAACTAGAACTGTACACAATTGAAATAAAATTTGTTTGAGCAACTATGTTTAGAAAACTACGCATTGTGTGCATAAACGACAACTCTCAAGGCCATAACTTTTTAAAATTAACGTTAACTTTTAAAATCTGGCATCAATCGAACGCGCGCTAATTTTTCGTGTCTTGGAGGTCGGAACGCTAAATCTACTTTTTACTGTCTAAAGCTTGGTATAGCGCTTACCGTAATGACGCTATTTTAACTGACCTCCTCAAAGAAAAGTGACTTCAAACGTTTAATCAACTATGAACACAATTTTCTAGAATGTCCGGCAGCGTACAAACAAATGGAGCTTTCTTGTTTAGCCGTTTTCGCCTACCTGCGCCTTGACGAAGTCTTTTGCGTCCGGATAACTGAACGCAAAGTTCTCCCAAGAGAACTCTCGCCGCCACATCCTAGTCACTCACTGCTCGCTAAAGCAAAGAACTGTCGACGGCTTTGCCTTTAGTGTGAATAATTCTATAATCGGTCTGTTTTCTATGATTTTTATTTACCGATAAACACCGATTTTGTTGACACTTGTTTTCTCTGTTTGTCATGAAGTACGCCTGTCAGTATACGGCCCAATCTGCTAATGAACCAGGCTAACCCGTCAAACACTCGATGTTTGAAAACTTGCGCGCTTACCGTATTGCATGTAAAAATCAAACCATTGTAACACCAAGAAGTAACCTGTTATACAAAACATTTGGTTTCGTCGTATTAAATTCAAAGTTAAACGAATTTTGCCTTTTTATTGTTCTAAAGTATCTGATCGAAGTATGCGCAATCTGAAAGTCAAATGTTCCAAATGGTAGTTTTCTGACATATCCTTAAAACGATGGGTTGTGTTTTAAAAAAACTTATACTATTAGACTCGATAAACTTAATGAAAACGCAACTGTGAGTATCTCGCTAGCCAGCCGCTTATTGTGAAAAATACTAAGCCTAAAAGTGGGACCTTTTGAGGTGGATTTTGCAGCATTCAAACTGAAACTGGGTTAAATCCACTGAAAACAGCAGATGACAGAATTGCGTTTTTCCAAAAATTGTTTTGCACCTACCAAAGGGTAGATCTCTTTCGTGAGCATCACAAAACATCGCAAAAGTGCCTACTTAAGTTATTTCCGTCTTGCTGAAAATGACCTAAAAATCCAAAAAATTAATTAATTACTTTCTCGACCCCAGAGCTTTTCTCTTCTGTGCATGTCTGGCTTCTCGGTTGAAGACGCAGTGAAACGTGGGCTCTTGGGTCGGGAATGTAGTAAATTACAGGCGAAAAAGAAGATCCGCCTATTCTGTGCATGCGTAACGTCCAGTTCATTTGGTAGCAAACCATTCTTCATAACGCATGCATCAATGAGCAAATGTGGTCTCATCTGTGCCTTCCTTTGCCTAGTTTTCTTTTGAAACAACAAACTACAAGCCATAGGGAAAAGGGGTACGTATGTAATTACTGCCACTGACGATCCATAAGGTTCTTATTATTCAAAATAACGGAATGAAACGTTGCACGACTGTTAGGCATGGTGTGTTTTAGTTCCACATAATTGTGCGTTTGTAGGGGCAGTTTACGAAACCGGTGACAAGAAAGCTGCAAGGGGCCACTACTCGGGGTAACTTCAGACCCAGTTAAAGGTGCGACAAATCTAATACTGCGTGTTTCAATTTTCAATTGAACTACCTCTTTGTTCTCTATGGTGGTTGGGTGGGGGTGGGGTTTTCAGCGCAATATCTAAAACATAAAGTTGTGCCAAATCCAATTCTAACATGTTCCTTGGGTTTTTTTGGGATGCACAATGATGGAAAAAATATCTGGGAACGGTTTTCAATCACTTCAGTTTTCAATGGAACTATCCCTTTCTTCTCTAAAGATGGGGTGGGGTGGTCAGCGCAACGTCTAAAATCAGGAGAATACCCGATAAGCGACCCTCGCTTGAATTTCAAAAACATGCCAACTTGCTTTTTATTTTAGATAAACTGTTGTTTATGATCAATTGATGTATCATGGTTTTATTTCTCCCGCCATTTTGTCCCTTGATGCAATTTGCGTATACACAGTTAGTATTTGCCTCTAAAAGGTGTACTTGGTAAATATCGGACCATTTCATTTTTGCGGGGGGGGGGGGGGGGAAAAATTATGAAGAGCAAGA
>JAOBRG010334586.1:14270-30346 GCA_027574985.1 Umimayanthus nakama
CGCCCCCCCCAAGAATCAGTCAGAGCAAGAATCTGAGAAATTTCTTCCCCACTGATATATAAGATAGATTTTTTGAAGTTGGCAAGTGGTGCATGACTAAAAGCTGATCGCCAATCAGGCATGATTTTTTCTATGTTTTGGGGTGTTAAAAACGTTCTTTTTTCTTCTTCCCCCCGCACACACCTCAGAAATTCAAGTGGTGAGCCCGTACAGGTCACCTGCTCTGCTGCGCACAAGGTACACGAAAACACTCAAGTGCAGTTGCAATTTTTACAGAGCAAAGTGTGATTTCTTGGTTGATGAATTACACACTTACGCAGTAAACAACACGAGTATATCAATTGACGGGTATGTATTTGAAAAATATTACTTGCATGCGCTACAAATTGCCATGCTTGTCCCTCAGAGTTGTATACTCTCTTGCTGCAGAAGCTTACACTGATCAACCGTATCATTCGATTCACTAATTACAAGTGATGTTACCAAGAGGCCTCGGCCGGTCAGCATATTCAGACCTCGGTCACAGTTTTTCCCTATACGGACCTCCCAGCCGGTAAATAACATATATTTCTTAATGCTATTTTATATGTATCGTTCCGGGCAGCTAGTTGCAGTTCAATAATATCAGGAAACAAGAACAATCTCAGAACGGTTTAAGGCTCAAATAACCAGAAAACTAAGAACAACCCAGCCTCAGCCAAAAGTTACTGGTTTTATAAAAAAAAAATGGTGTGTTAGAAAAGACTCAGTCTGACGAGTTCTTATTTCTATTAAAGCGTTTCGTTACATTAAATAAAACCGGCGTCCTTCAGAGCTTGCTAATCCAAGCGACGGCTTGAGAAACCGGTGTCTCAGCTCGGAAAATAGTTATAAAATATACATGCATGCTAGTGATTAATGAGTCAAATTTGCAATTACATGTAAGGCTATAAATAATTGAAGAAAACTGTTGCCTTTTCATTTTCATTTTCGTCTGCAAATAGTTTACCATTAATGCAGCGTAAACTGAGATAAAGGAAGGGTCCATGTTAATGTACCTACATAATATTGACAGCTCAATATTGAAGCCGTTAAATTGTTTAGGAGATTGCGTAAACAGACAAATAGGCAAGCAATTATACTATCTCCGATTATTAACTGTGCGAATTTCGCTAAATTGCTTCTTCAAGTCCGCCCGGAAAACGCCATAAAATCGGAGGTCCCATTTGTCCTACACTCTATACTGATCTAGTTTAGGGAGGGATGCAAGGGAACCACGGAAGACCTAAAAATCCTCTGTATTTGACCACCCTCGGTTTTTGTCGCTACATACTATTTACAAGTGGTAACTACTAACAAACTCATCTACTAATATTCCCATGATCGTAAACCGTAATTGTGGTTGAAACTTGCGCCTCCAATAGCGGTCCGTAACATAAATGTTGATTTTTAAAGTTAATGGAGACGCTAGTGCCATGTGTCCATAGTGCAATAACTTGAAGTAATCCTGTGATTGCAATTAGGGTCTTTGCTCAATCAACATCATGATTGTATGTATTGTCGGCAATCATCATTGCAATCATCTTTAGTCCCAATGTAACAACCATCATCATGGTCACTGTCATCATATTCTTTATTCTTATTATCATAAGCATGATCATGATCGACGCCTTCATAGCACTGCGCGTTCGCTTCAAAGCTGGTCAACGATAACACTGTACGTGTGGTGTTTCAATGCTGGTTGTAACATTGGGGGAGGGAAAGCTTTGTAAGTCTGAGTAGTATAGTGGGGAAAACTGCTATATCTCTTTGATTTCTGATTTCAAAACGTGCACAAAATTACGAAATGCAGGCCAGTTTACACCATACATGACCAAATTCTTCACACAAGTTTGTATCGTCAAAAATAGTTCAGATACTTGGGTCTTACAAGAGACGACAACTACAACCCGTCGTCTGTGTCGAGTTTGATTTTAGTGGAAATTGCCGCTAGTAATTTGGTTTGCTTTTCCAGCACACTGGCGACTGACTTCACTTGCTGCTTGGTCTTTCCCACTTTCTTGTCCAGCGTGAGGTAGCGCTGAAGGAGTTCTTTACCAGAGCTCATGTCTTCATCTTCATCCAAGTCCACAGGCAGGTCACTGCCAAAAAACAAGGCTCTAAAACGTAATAATTAAAGAATACATCAGGTAACTAGTTGACAGAATAATAAACTGTTGTGATTCAGGAAACCATTGCATGGAGGGGGCCTTTAGGGATGCTTTCACTCCCCCTCCACACTCTTTTCTCTCATCAGCAATTTTGAAAGCATTTTGAAAGAAGAACTCTGATAAATTCATTTGGAGCACAGATGCGTTTTTCGTCCCGTGCTTTACAGAGACTGCGACTGCTCTTGGCTTGGACGTCTTTTTCGGTATTAAGCAATTTTTACATCGTCTACATTTCCAACAGCTATGGCAATGGCATCGATAATTACATAGACAATAAGCTGTTTCAATAACAACTGCAAAAGAAACAGGAACAGCACTGGTAATGGCAATTACAATTACAACAATACACTATTATTATCAATTGCAAAAATTGCGGTCTGTTAACCGAAGCGAGTGGACACATATCATTGGACCTATTATAGAGTACCGTACGTGTCCAGCCCCTTTGGAGCAATAATTACCAGTAAAGTTGATAAAACCAAAACTAAACTATAACGAAAACAATGGCAGTGGCCATTACGGAGACAAATGACTGGCAATTGTAATGGCAACAGCAATAACGATAACAAAGTCAAATGTTATACGCAGTTGTAACAGCAGCGGCAGTAGCAATAAAAATTACAAAGACCAATAAAACTTACAGTACAACAATTACTGTTTTCAACTGCAACAACAACAGCAATGGTTGTGGCATTTACCGAGACAAATAAGAGTTACAATATCAATTGCAATAGTGAATAAACAATAACAATAAACACGGCAACAACAAAGACAAATAACAATTACCGTTGCAAAAACAACAGCATTGACAAGAACATTTACATTGACCATGGTAGTAATAATGCTAACGGCTATGATTCTTGTCTAAAAAACAAAGATATGCCTACATTTGCGCTTTTATTTATTGATATAGAAACTCCGTACTTAAGCCTGCTGGTGGTGCGGCGATTCGGCTTATCTGACAAATCGGGAATGTAGAACCATCGAGCAAATATGCGCGGATAGCGGCTTTCAACCTCCTTCAGGAACTCAATCTGACCAGCAATTTTTCTCATGTCAGCCGTCTTCCTTATGAGTTCGATATCGCCAACAGCCAAACCAATCTGAAAGAAAGCACATTGAAGAAAACATACTACTGTTAGTGAGCAAAACCATTATTTTGCCCCAATCTTTTGGTGAACACGAAGACTTTCTAACTTCCTCACACTACAAAACAAACGCTTTCCTCCCCTCTACCTCCCTACATTTAATCCTCATTCTCTTCAGTAGGTTGGTGAGCATGAAGAATTTGTTAACAGCAATAGGATAAGAGGCCAGTGGGGTCGGAAATTCCCTCCCCTCCCCTCCTTGAGTGTAGTCCTCATTCTTACCAGTAGGGTAGTGAGCTTGAGAATGTAGAGGAATTTGTTAGCAGTGATACGGAAAAGGGACCAGTGGGGTCATAACTCCCTTCCTCTCCCCTATGTACAATCCTCACTAATACCCGTAGGCTAATATGCACAATCGGTATGGTAATGAAGAAGGTGTAGGAAAAGAGGTTTGACACTAAAGGATAAAGAACCCGTGGAGTCTTTACTCCATACCCCCCCCCCCCCCCTTCTCCCTACATACAATCTTCAAGCTTACCAGTAGGTTCATGAGCACAATCGGCATGGTCAGAATGAAGATGTAGAAGAAAATGTTAGAGACTGCAGGGAAAGGTACGAGGGGCACAAGTGTCCCGCTGCGGTTGTTAGCTTGCCCTATTCCGTCGATAAGCATGTTTGTGTAGTCGAATTCACCAGTAGCCATTACTGTTGTCTTGACAACCGATCTCCCAAAGGTTCTAAAAGGGTCCTGAAACATAAAAAACGATAATTTTTAACACAGCGTTGCGATAGCTTGTCACTGAAGAATATATACTTTAACACAGCACTACGGTTTCACTTCAACTCTTAACAAAGGAAACTGAAACGATGGCGCATCATCACCCTCAAAAAATAACCAGCGGCTTCGAGTACCGCTTTTTACATTAAATAATATCGGCAAAACTGGCGGGATTTAGGCAAGTGCAATCAATATGTTGTACTCCGGTATTCAGAAATGAAATGTGCCACTGCTTGCCAGTGTGATATGTGTTAACTGCTCGCTGAGCATTTGACATATGCCCCAGCTTTCAAACCACTCTGAGCTGCTGTGATGAGACCTCAAACACTTACCCATAAACTGAATCTGCAGTCTATAATATATGTATACATGCATATTTTCACCGGTTCAAAAAATATAGCATCAGTATGGAAGGCGCCGTAAATGTTTTATAAGTCAATGACATCCACCTTTTAAAATAAGCAGGACAAACCGCCTCAATATGAAAAGCTTTTACGTTTTGTGATGGTGCCTTGTCGGACAGCGAAAGGTAATTTGAAGGTTTTTAACTTGTTTTTTCAACAACAACAGTGCTCACATGAGGGTTGCTTGGGCTTAAATCTTCCGCAGTTGGTCTGGCTTTTGATGGAGCCGAAACCAATTGTAAAATTGCACATAATTGAATCATCGTGCCCAAGATAAGATACTGATTTATGGTATTTATAACATTGCACTGTAGCAACCGGGAGTTTATACTTGAATAAACCCCAATATCCAAACAGTTCTGACAGTCTTACCTGTTCCTTGAAGAGGATATAAAACACCAAGGAGTAAGCCAGAATAAACATCATGAACACAACCAACACGCGAGTTAAAGTCTTCACAACTTCAATGAACATGGTCACGTAGAGACCAAGGTTGTGGAAGATTCTGGTCTGAAGGATGAGGTTCATGTACGCGATGAAAATACAGACAGTTCCCATCTGCCAGGCAAGTTGACCAGTCTTGAGTGACCGTATCCTGGCTGCAAACGCCAACAGAAACAGGAAACCTGTGATATACACTGACCAATCGACAAGATTCTGAAGACTTGTGAAATATTTCAGTTTCTTCACGTACATCTCTAACAGTTCTTTGAGCATGTTGACCAGTAGGAAGATGAGACCAACGTAACTCACAACAATGTTGAACTTATTGGCTGGCCTGAAATCATCCAAGTCACCACCACTAGAGTCACTAGAACTTGATCCACGAAATCTTGCTTCACGCCTCTGAGTCAACATGAATATGGTCAAACACAACACAAATGCCAAGTACACGGCGTAGTTGAGTACAAACACTGGGAGACCAAATGTTAACCATTTCTTGTAGAGAAGCTTTCGTGGAAGTGGATGGAGCAACAGGCCCTCCTGCTCTTGATTCAGCAGCTCCCATAAACCAAAGAATCTGTCGTGTTGTGTGCCATGGCATTCATGAGGGCCTGGATCTAACAACCGGAAGTCGTAGGTGACTGTGTAATTAAGGGACCGTCGGCTGTGGGACGACCGCTGGATGCACTGATCGAAGACAATTTCAACGGCAGCAGGGGAAGCTTCGATGAGTTTGCTCAAAAGGTTTCTGCCCTGAACTCCACGAGCCTGGAAGACTTCTTTCCATCTAAAACGTAGAACAGAAGTCAGAAGTAAATAATTTCAAAACCAGAACACTGTACAATGAGTAAAGATACCTGTTTTAAAAATTCCATTAGTGCGATATGTCGATTGGCTGCAATAAGAATGGAGCCGAAACCAATTGCAGAGTTGCACACTTCAGTAGGTATCCTACTGTTGATTAACGACTGATCTACCTTTTATTTCTGCGACATCATAGCTGCCCGAGCAGTTTTGATAGAAATACTGGATAAAAACTGACATAGGCTGATTTCTCGCCTTCCACATACACACTTCGTGCGGTTTAGGACAAAAACGAACATTTGAAACACTTTGTTGATTAATTTTTGCGTTCGTAACGTCAAACCAATTAACTATTTCATATCCCTGAGGACAGTTTTGCTTAATCACACGGAGTCCTAACATTTTTAATCACCTTAAACCTTATCTAACACCGCATCGCTGTAAGATGAATAAGTTGGGTTTTTCTCGTTTCAAAAATATTTGGTCTGACTACGCCACAAACGAAGCAAAGTTAGCGAAGGATTGTCATATTGTGTTGTGTTACGTTTCTTGTGCTGCTATGTTGGTCTGTGCTGTGACTTATTGTACTGTGTTGTCTTGTATAATAATTTTTGATACATATATATGGTAATAGAAAGTCTTGTGTGTTATATTGTATTGTATTGTAATCACTGTTGTCTTGTGCTGTCTTGTTCTGCTGTGTTTTATATGATGTTGTGTTGTGTTGCAACGTCTATACGCCATATTCATAAAAGGCGGACATGGGTAAAACAATGGGGCCAAGTGCACGAAAGCGAGGCTTGTGTGCGATTGTAAATTCAAGCGCAAAGAAGAATCAATGCGCTTGGATTTACAACGCCTCAAAAGCTTCCATCTGATGCACTCGTTTCAAATGTTTTACTTTGACCGCCATTCATGAATATTGCGTATGTTCCAACAAACCGGTGATGTTGTACAAGAGTTTTGATAGCCAAGTGTCGCTCATTCTCGATTGCATAATCCAGGCAGTTTAGTCCGTCGTGGTTCATCAAGATGTCCACGCCATACTCCAGAAGGAAACTAATGATAGCCACGTGACCATAGAACGAGGCCACGTGCAGAGCTGTGTTTCCCTGGATGTCACTACAGTTAGGTGACGCGCCCTTCTCTAACAGCAGTTCAACTGTCTCTACACTGCCTGACTTCGCTGCCCACAGTAACGGCGACCACTGGTCGATATCCACGCTGTCAATTTCTTCTTTGCACGAAAGAAGTGTTGAACACACTTTGCTAAACAAAATCAGAAAAATGCGCGAGTTAAATTTTCCCAAACCTTACTGGCTTCCATAACAACAGTAAAAGCATTAGATTTTATTCAAAACAACCATCCCTTCACGCAATTTTATCCATTTCCTGTTTTCTTTTCTGTTTAAGCCGACCCGGAAGCAAAAATGAACTAGGCTACAATTCCTACAAATTCCTTTCACGTCAGTGTGAGGAATTGAAACAGTAAGAATTACCAAGTTCAACTTGAACTATAAAATGTGGTAATACTGCACTATATCATTACCTTCGGCCAGTCATTGCAGCGTAGTGCAGAGGTAACCGTCCCAACTCGTCAGCCTCAAAGGCATTGATCACGCATGCGTGTAACATAGCTCTTACAACCTTGTGTTTGTTGCTCTCAGCCGCCAAGTGAAGCGGAGTTTTCTGCCGTTCATCCTTGAGTGCCAGCGTAGACGGGTGACATTTATTCAGTAGTAGTTCAAAGATCTATCAACAAACGAGAAAGTGTCAAGCTCACTTCAGGAGAGGCGTGGTGCTCGTTTTGTTCAATTCAGAAATGGACACTGAATATATTAATAAAACAGGTTAAGTACTTATAAAATCTGCAGAAAATATTTGAAACTTAACATAGTTTCGAATATAATAAACAACACGATTTGTGAAAAAGCGGAAAGTCGTCAGTTTTCTTTAAAAGAATCATTTTATTTATTTATTTATTTTATCTTTTGAGTTTCCACTGTATGTTAAGGCAATGTAAATAAAAGATTTATACAGTGAGGACAGACTACAACAGGCATAGGGCCCTTCAAGTCAGGTAATCATGTTTTGCACATGTGAATGCAACCAGTTCTATTGAGTGGGTGATAAGACACACGTTTTACAAAAGATCTGAATCATATAAACGTACTGCACAGATCGCAGTAGCACGACTGTGTCTAGTCCAGGGATCAAAAGTCATCGAAAATGTCTCAAGAATCAGGGCGTCTCGAAGACTTCCTTAAAACTCCCGGAGCAGTCAGACTTCAGTCACTGAGACTCTCTTTCGTATGTGTGTCTTACATCTGGGAAGAAGCGTTCTCAATTGACTTGACGTGTTATTGATGGTAGTAGTGTTATACAGCACTTCCGTTAGCATCATGTAGTGAGCGATTGATAAACAATAAGACTGTAAGAAAAAGGTGGCTTCCTGGGGATTCTAAAGTTACCTCGAGTTTTCGGGACAGCGCGGCGTAATGTATTGGCGTTCTTCCTCTCTTGTCTCTACCGTCCAGCAGTTCGGGCCCAGTTTCCTGTAGTAACGCAGCCAACATGGATGTGTCTTCATTCTCAACTGCCACGTGAATGCACGACCTTTGACGCTTATCCCGGGTGCTGGGATCAGCCCCTAGTCTCAGAAGTAAAGTTGCGGAAGCTTGGAGACCATTATCTACTGCAGACAGAAATGGTGTCATTCCATCTTTGTCCTTTTCGTCAAGTTTGGCTCCATTGTTACGCAGCACTTTGATGGCTTCCACGCGATCCAACATACAAGCACTGCAGGTCAAAAACGTTGCAAAATCAAGAGTTGATTAGCACGTTTAACAGTTTCTTTTCTTTGCATTTTCATTACATTTATAGCAACAAAACCAGTATACTGATGTTTTAACGATTTACCTGTGTAAAGGCGTTCGGTTTTCCCTATTCTTCACATCGACACTGATTCCCTTTGCTATCAATATTTCCATCATCTACAAAAGAAAAGAAAAGAAAAGTAAGGCTTATCCTTAGATGACGTTGTGTTACTAGCTTTAGTTACGTTTTAGTTGGTTGTATCTAGCCTCTGGGGAACATAGCTAAGAGATCTGAGTAGTACAAACAAGATTGCAGCCAATAAAACCAGCTCTTCATATCTATTGTTATCTCCTTACATGGCTTCCGATCACAACACGGCATAGTGGCAGAAGTATGCTAACAGGTTAATCCAAAAAAAATGGCCGACAACGATCCAACACAAAAGAATTTACCACACGTTCCGTTTGTTGGGCATGCGCAGTTTGTTTTGAAGGATGACTCTAGTTGAAAGAAAAGCGAGGAAATATTTCACCAAATCTTGGAAAATTATTTACTATCTTCGCAACTGAAGGATCATTCCAAAAGGAACTGAAGAACGGCGACTCTTCTTACAGTTGTACAAATTTTCCACCATCAACGCTGAAAGTTTAGTACGACATTGATATCGTGATTAATAAGATGGAGTTTTCGTACAGGTGTAGTCAATGATACATGAAACATATGAGAGACATGTATTTAATACTAGCTCACAAGTAAGTAACGAAAGCATTGATGAACTCTATAGAAGACTTTGAGCGTGTAATAGAATTACTTGTTCGAAGGGCTGACCTCGTCTCTCATTAGACCGGATTATTTGGGGAATTCACGACAAGCACGCTCATACGAAGGAACGAAGCTTAGAACGAAAGCAATGTAGAACAAGACAGAGTCTGAGAAAAAAACAGTGAGCAGAGTAAATAAACTGCGACAAAGTGCGAACCAGGGTCAAAAAAGGTATTCTGCGACCTTAACAGAAGGTAAGCCCAGACAGTTTGGTAAGGCAGAAAGAGAGAGGAAGTAGCAAAACTTAACATGAAAATCAAGTTTGATTCGTATCACACTACAAAACCACTGCTAGTTCTGCAAAAAGTTGAAAAAAAGTTGATACCAGATAGAAAATAGTGTGATGACTACGTACAAGATCAGATAATCAATAACCATTCCAGATCCTGCATAGTCACCACATCGAGTGGTACATTTAGAAGAAACAAAGTTCATCTACGTAAACTGCCATCCGCAAGCAAATGTTCCGGAGTCACCAAATCCAATCCAATCAAGATCAGAACGAATGATCAGAAAACCAGTCAGACTTGCTGAAGAATGAACATTATCAAACACTTTAAGTGTTGAACACAGTTGACCAAATAATTAACATTCTCGCAAAGGGGGATGTTAGGTCAGTAGTTATAGTTTTGTTGTAGTTTGTTGTATTGGGCCTCCTGCGTAGATCTGGGAGCTGTGTGTGGTGTAAACAAGATGGCGGCCAATTAAGCCAGCTCTCTTTTATGTAACTACAACTTAGTCTCAAGGTATGTCATGACAGTACATTAAGAAAGCCCAAAGTTAAATAAGCTCAAGTAGATTCTAATGGGTTATCTTTCCAACTATATCACTAACAATGATTATCTGTTATTTGTTTTTCTTATTTAAAAATGTTAAATTGCATAAACAAAAAAACTTGCAACTTGAAACTCTATCAAAATCTCCTAATGTGTCTACTCATCACAATATGACAGATACGACTCTGTTTTCCACTTATGTTCTCGATTTATTTCAGCGCTGAACAGCAGCTTGTCCCCTTCAAATGTTTTGTAACACCCTTTTGGTTAGGACATTCTACGCTTTTTTTACCTTCTGGCTTTCATTTTTACCTCCCTGGTGCAGCACAGTAACAGAGCCATTTGTCATAATTGTCGTCTGGCGTCCTCGACTGGCAACAATTCTATGTCCTGGTAAAACCCCTTAAGTAAGGACATCTCTACTCTTTTAGCAATGATGTCTCTGTTCGTGTAATAAGGAAATCTCTATTATCCATTTGGCAAGGTCATATCTACCCGTCTTACCTTTTGGCTTCCATTATAAGCCGCCTGGTGCAGTACAGTACCAGGGCTGTTTTTCCCACTTGCTATCTCGGCTCCTCTGGTAAGTAACAGTTCCACTACCTCAGTGTTCCCTCCACGGACCGCATAGTGAAGAACAGGGTATTTGTGCTCCTCGTTGTTTAGCAGTTGCTTCAAATCATGACCACCTTCAATTGCTGATGCATAGAGAGAAGCTTGTGTTTGTCAGCAGGCAAATACACTAAAGCATTGATGAGGGGGAAGAGTATGAGCAGCCTCTTTCATCTCTGACAATGTTTACTGCATTTCTTTTGCACTAAGTAGGAAGCACAAGATGTTGTAGGACCGTAACCAGGATTTTTCATGGTGGGGTGCGTACCTCAATAACCGGAACCAAATAAATAATGTTTGAATTATATAGAGTGTCCGACCTACAGATTATTGAAAAAAACTGGGCGACTTTTAGTAGTATTGGAAAACGAGCCAGTAGGGGGGTGGGGTGGGGGCTTGTCTCCTAGAAAATTCTCAAATTTGAAAGCCTTAAAATTTGATTTCCAGTAGTATCAGGCAACTAGGTGTATCAAAAAGGTTCCGAAAAAAGATCGTTATTTTCCTCTAAACTTTGACAAAAAGTTGTGTTATAAGCTGTATTGTCTGACCTTTCTCGAGGAGCAGCTTTACAACACTCGCCTTGCCGTTGTTCGCGGCTGCGTGAAGCGGAGTCAGTCCCTCAACCGTGCAGGCGTCCAGCTGGGAGCCATGATCAAGTAACAACCGACAAATCTACGATAAACAGGGAAAGTATTTCTAAGCTTTTCTAGAGACTTCTAGAAAAGTGATATCAATTCTGGAACTGTTAGGTCTGTTGTGGTCCTTCAAAAAACAGCTGGCCGAAAGTGTTTCGCCGGTGTGCGTGTGTTTAGCTGGGTTGTTTGGTTTTGTAAAGCCGAAGGGTTATTCATAATTAATATATTAAGTGTATTGACTTGAACTTGTAGACGTGACAGGAGATACAGAAGATGTGTGCGAGCTCTGAAAACATAAGTGCTACTGTTAATACTGTTAAGCAATTATCTATCGCATGCGTTACGCTAGGTCAAATCGTGTGGGCGCCTCAAGTGCGTAGAAACCGAATAATGTACAAATTGTACAGAACAAGTGAGATCATAGTTAACGCTGTGCCTGTTTCAGTCTATTTTAAAACATTTACCAGGGGCCACGAGTCAGGCTTAACAAGGCCTGTTTATGTTTCTGATTTTGTTAATTGGATTGATTTTCCGTCCAGTTTACCGTAGCCTGTAGGTCGTATTACCGGCCCTTTTACCTGGCGTTTGATAGAGATTCTGCCCGTTGAAGACTAAGGCCTAGTTTAGACATCGTGCTTTCACCGCACCGAACTCAATTATTTCAATTTGGCGAGGCGAAAGCACGCTGAAAGCTCGATGTCTAAATTGGCACACCGGTTAAGCACTGTGCCAGAATATGGCACGGTTAACCTGAGCAACCAACATATTTTAGTCAAAAAGCATTTGGGTGCGGTGTTCGGTGCCGTGTCCAAAACGCAACCGTGCTTTGACCGCGCCAGATACTGCGTCAAATGGAATTGAGTTCGGTGCGGTGAAAGCACGATGTCTTAACTAGGCCTAACCCGTTCAGTTTCATAGCTGTCAAGTTTTCTGTGTTCGTTCTAATCGATGCTTCTAACCATTGCAAATCGAGCCGCGTGTCAAATCTAGTACAAGTGAAGCGAGATCGACAGCAGGTCAATTTTCGCACATCAACTCAAGCGAGCATGCGCGCGGTGGCCTGTTCACACCCGACATGCAAACGCAGTCTAAACGCAAACTAGATAGTACCATTTCGCGACCCGGAAGTGACGGAAGTGTTGAGTGTAATTCAAACCTGAACCCACGAGGCCTGTTCACACTATAAGCGTGAGGGCAAGGACATTTACAATGCCGACGTAAATAAAACAGGCGACGCCAGGGAGCGCATTTGTGATTGCTCCTGACTTCGGCTCACATTTGCGTCTTCACCTCAGTCCACACTAGAAATTATTTAAAGCAAAATTGTTGGACTTACAAGCACCAGAAAAATAAGAGCAAAAGTCTCAAAGACATATTTCGCAAGAGAACGAAAGAGAGAGGGTGCCTAGTTAACTTCCCTAATCGACACTCCTGAGATCAAGAAAATCGCAACAATGACGAAAAGTTTAAAAGTGCCTCTAATCGTATCTATTTACCTGTTTGTCTGCAAATTGTTGGACATGTGGAATATCAACTTTGTATACAAGATGACCAAGTGTGGCGAAGACTTTCGAAGATTTTCGACCATTTGCAAATTTTTTGTTTAACTTTAAGAAAATGAAATTCCAGGATGACAATGCCAAATTTGGTTTTAATTTCATTTGCTATCAAGAATATTATGGAAGAGCTCACAGTAAAGCAACCAATTAGCCTAGTTCCCAGTCAACTACTCGGCTCGTATGGTCGGCATCGCATCGCGGCTACCTTTGTCGCCAGTGAACAAGCTTTGTCGTCCGCCATTTTGAAAACTAAACGCTGAGTAACCAGGCATGGAGCTGCCGGATAGAGAAAGATGCCTGGGGAAAAGGCTAACAACCAATTAGCCTCGTCTCCAGTCATCTGTTCGGCTCGTTTGGTCTGCACGGTCGGCGTCGTGGTTACCTTTGTCTTCAATGAACAAGCTTCAGTGTCGTCCGCCATCTTAAAAATTTAACTAAACGCTGAGTAACCAGGCATGGAGCTGCTGGATAGAGGAGGATGCCTGGGGACGAGGCAAGCAAGACTACGTGAAAGCTGCGGTAGTAGATAAGGGTGCGTTCGATTGACCATTCTATCCAGTTTCACAAAACAATCAATTATCTAGTTAAAAGTAATGACTGGGCGATAGATAATTCTCAGTGGAGTTTTTCTTCCAACTTTAATTTTCAGGAACTGTGGCCAATGAGATTGGACAAAGTTTTTGTCCTGTTTATTCTAGATCCTATCCCGGAACAGAGCCAATCGAACACGCCCCTGACGTAGTTCCTTTCTCACCTCTTCATGCCCCACTGAGCAAGCGTTAAACAACGGGTTAACCTTTCTCATATCGTTCACATTGACAACGGTTTTCCCATTTTCAAGCAAACTTTGCAAAACGATCTTGTTTCCTGAAAGGGCAGCATAATGCAATGGTGTACACCCTTGCTTGTTAGCCAAATTTGGATCGGCCCCATGCTTCAGTAACGACACAGCTGCCCGTTCACTTCCGTGCCTGAAAGACAACAGTACTGGATTATTAAACAACATGCTTTATACTTGAACACTTATAAATGTCGCGTTTTTGGTTATTGTAAAACTTAAAGCAGGCGCAAAAACGTTCCACATAGCATCGTTCCATAACACCAACTGCTTGTCCGATGTCGTGAGATATAGACTGGTCGTAACATGGTTTGGTGCAGACGTCTACATATAATTATTCATTTATTGTGTAACTTTCAATGAATATGAATACTGAACACACCTCGATGAAAAAAACCCAGTAGTGTTATTTGATTCAAAATGTTAAAATACCAAAACAAGAGGTCTTTGCGTTTCAGGGTAAAGACTAAACAAACTTACTTGCAAGCTAAGAGTAGCGCTGTCATGTCCAGCTCTCCTCTTTCATCGACATTGGCACCAGAATCAAGCAAGAGTTCAAGGATAGCGATTCTGTTGAACTGTGCGGCATAATGTAGCGCTGTGAAGCCACTTCTATCTACAACATCCAAAGATTTACGCTCGACTGCGTCTTGAGATTTGATGTAAGCTTGCACGCTTTCTAGCTCTCCGTCGCAGACAGCTTTACTTAGCGATGTTGTGGGTTCTCGACTTGTATAAATTGAATACAATTTAATGGCTTCTCGAACGTCATGGGGCTTCCTTCTTGTCAAAAACGGCGACCCAGACCTCGAGTTGGAACTCAAATTCTGTATCAGCCTTCTTCGCTCCTCTTTACCTGCAGCTTGTGAATCCATACTTTCACCTGTGCATGCAGTCGGTTAAAACTGTCTTAATATTTAACTGGACTTGAATATATGTACGTCAATTATCCGTTGCATGTGTACCACTGGGCCTGGCTCACGTAATTGTTTTGTGCCTAGCTTTCATTAGCATAAAAGCAACTAGGTCACTTTAAGTAGCGACAATGCACACAGGATATACGTCAAACGCACTTCTGATACAAAACATTCACCTTGGCATATGTAGCCATTCTTGTCCTTTCTGAGTGGCAGAAAGGTAATCTGTTACATCAAAAAACAGTCAAAAACAAAAACAAAATCACTCGCTCTTAAAATTTATTCATATTAAAAATATTTTGACGAAACAATTGTTATTTACATAAGTTCGAAAAAACTGACATTTATACGTAAGTAAACAGGTCCGTTCCATCAAGTAAGAAAAAATTGCCTTTCTGAAACCAGATAATATTTTATAAGATTTCATCTCAAGACAAGTTCTGATGTACTTGCAAACTCTAATTTTACCAGAATTGGTTGCAAATACAATTTGTCACTGCTGTTTTTAAACAAAAGCTTTTATCGTCACTCGACATTTTTGAAAATATTTACTGATATTTTGTTCTTATGTTACATATTGACGGATAAATACTGTTAGCTTTTTAAAATAAATCTCTGTAAAGTCAAATTAAAGGAGCGATCCTTGATGCGATACTATTTTGCCCAAGCGTCGAAGAATTTAAGTTTTGATGGTAGAGGGGGCGAGGCGTGTAAAAATATTCCTACAGTATCCTTAGGCAGGAAAGAAACCATGCTCCGCTCGCGAAGCTCTAAACCGTAAACTGGACCCCTCTCGGTTGGCAAAAGTAATTACTGCCTTGTTTTGAAAGTGTTTGTCATTCGGGAAAAACCTTTTATGTACTTACCGAAACCCCCTTCCCCCAAAAGTCGAATGGTCTACCGCTATACCCTTCAAGGTCAATGCTTGAGCAATTTTAAAATTGATCTAATAACAGTGTTACAAAGTCAATCGTTTCTTGATCCAGATAGAAAAACTACATCAAACATGTCAGCTTAATAATAAATGTACCAAATATAAGAAAACCGCCACTTTTAAAAGTCTAATTATTCACAGCTTTGCAAAATAAAAACAAAAATAATAATAATAATTGTAATTGTTATTATTTATATTATTATTATTATTATTATTACTATTATTATCATTATTATTATTACTATTATTATAATTATTGTTATTATTGTTATTCTTATATATTACTATTATTTTTATAATAATGATTTTATTTCAAAAATGTTCTAAAACTTTAATATATATACAAACAAATAGTATCAGTGAAATCTAGAATGCTATTAATCATATATAATACTAATATAAACTCTAATTAAACTTTTCAAAAATTAATCCAAAAGCGATAAATATTTCGCCTTAATC
>JAOBRG010334587.1:3589-15297 GCA_027574985.1 Umimayanthus nakama
TAGTAGTAGTAGTAGTAGTAGTAGTAGTAGTAGTAGTAGTAGTAGTGGTAATAGTAGTAGTAGTTGTAAGTATTTTGAAAGGCTCGATAAACTTCAGACAATAATTTTTGGAATGTTATCCGAGGTTAATAAAAAAATGTTAATAGTCCAGTATCTCACAGCTGAGGACTGAAGATCAGATTCGAACATTTTGATTTGTATTTTGCACTGGTATTTTGCTTTGTGCGCTGGTGTTACTTTTAACCAATCAGAATCAAGTAACTTTTCATGTAACTGTATATTATTAGTAGTAATAGCAGTAGTACTGATTAGTTGCGAGACTAGTAACAATTGTAGTAGATGTAGTACATGTAGTAATAGTAGTAGTAGTAACTAGTATTGTCTAGTTGTAAGAGTAGTAATTGTATTACTAGTTGTAGTAGTAGTAATATTAGTAAGAGTAGTAGTAGTAGAGTGTCAGTGCTGAAATACAGTACTAAAATTATAACTTACCGTAAGAGCAGTGACAGGTTGTATGACGATGTAACCTGGAGGTCAACAACACAATTATTTTTACTTTTTACACTGAGCAAGATTTCCTCCTATATCACTTTAGAAGAACTGTGAAACAACATTAAATGCTGACCATGTTTCATTCAGCAATCAACCTACCTTCTCAGACATGGACATTAGCCACCAATTAGAAGTAATTACTTGAAGTTACACCATCACCGAGTTACTTTGTATAATTATGATTGTTTCAGGTAGCCAGCATCATTTAATCTATTTCAACTGGAACCCCAACATAACAAAGTTTTAAGAGTCCAGACAATATACTTCATTATAACAAGAGTTCATGTCAAATGAAACCCCGATATGACAAAGTTAATGAAAAGATGCAAAAAATGTTGTTATATTGGGGCTGATTACTTATTTTTAAAATGCCCAATTAAAGTTGTTCAATACAAAGCGTCATTTTTCCAATAGCGACATTACCTCTGAATCATGTATTCTGCATGTGATTGAGACAAAGAACAAGAAATTTTTTTGAAAATTTCCAGTCAAAGTTTGTAAAATACTAAAAGAAAGTCTTGTACTTGTTCTTGTAAAACTTCATTATAAATTATACTAGGGTAAAACATGGCCTTGGACTCCAAAATTTGGCTCTATATGTCAGGGTTCATTGTATCAGGGTTTTACCCAATCATAAAAAAAACTGTAACATTATAATGGGGACTTCATTACATCAGGGTCAGTTATATCAAGTTCCACTGGCAGCGCATACTTTTACTTGTTTCTTCATTATAATTCTTAGGTGTAAGTTATAAGGATTTTGCTGTAAGTTGTTGTTATCTAATTTCTACACTGAGACAACAGTGCACTAAAAAAACCTGTTTGTCTGGAAACACAGCACAACATACACACCTGATCAAGCTGCGATCTCATCAGTTTGCTGCTGTTCTGTGTTGCTCCCTTAGCTTCAAGTGTTGACTTTGAATAGAGAAATAAATATTCATGGAATGTTAAGAAGTGTTAACAGTTGTTCATCACGATTCTTGGCACAAAGAGGATTTTTTTTATTCAGAGAGGAAAAAAGATCTCTCCTTTCAAACATTCAAAATGTAGAGTAGCAATCCCAGTAAATAAATAGCTTATATCATAACTCATGACAATAACAACAACAAACAGTTGTTTTGAATATCAGGAGTTTTCACATCCAGAATGCATTTTCAAGTTGGTTTAGCAGATTTACAAGCCAAGTTCGAAGCCACCCACCTTAATCAAGGCAGTTGAACAATGTTGCAAAATAATTTAGTTTTAATCCTCTCAGCTATATTATTGTTACTATTATTGATTGTTATTATTATTATCATTATCATCATCATCATCATTATTATTATTACTTTTGTTATTATTATTATTTTTATTATTATTATAATTATTATTAAGTTATTATTATTAATAATAGTATTATTAAATATTATTATTATTATTATTATTATTATCACTATCATTATCATTATCATTGTCATTGTCACTGTCATTGTCATTATTATTATTATTATTGTTATTATTATTATTATTATTATTATTATTATTATTATTATTATCATTATTATTATTACATGACTTGTCTTACCCACCTTGGAGTTCTTAGTGGACTCAACAGCCCAATAGAACCCATCAACCAGGCCAAATATGAGCGTGTTTGAGGCATATTTAGTGTTTCGTATCTGTTGACAAGATGAAATTCATGTTAGTTGCATGTTAATCAGGATCTAAAGCCAAAAACTTTAACAGTGACCAACTATTAATAAGACTGGGTTTAACCCAAGGGGAGATATGTTTGCCAAGCAGTTTGGTCGAGAATGGGGCATCTAAATGACAGAGTTGAATATGTAACACATAGTTATACATGAACTTAAAATATTTTGATCAAAAATAAAAATTATAGATATAAACAAAATACCAGCCTGGTAAATGTATGTCATGCACTTCCTCCCCCCACCCCACCCTTGCTTATGGGCCTGAAAAATACTGTGTCAAGAAGTAGACAGTTGCGTCAGTCATCTCACCTGGTCTCCAACATACTGCAGTGCTGCCAAGTCTACTTTCCACTCAACAAGCAGCTTGTGGTTATCTTCCCACAGTCCCCACACACAGATTATGAATGCTTTGAAACAGTCAAGGAAAGGAGAAGTGGCTAAGTTCCAATATTGATATCCATTTTTGAAACATCTAGGGCCAATGCAAAGCAGTGCATTTTGTCTTTTTCCCGAACCATTTTTTTGGTGTATGATTCAGATTGATAAATGAAACCCTTTTCCAAATTGCAGAAAGAGACGCCAGAAAATACTGATTTATGTCTTAAATTTAAAAAGAGGAACATTTTATCGTCTGAAAGTCTAGCAGCTAAAGCTTTGCTAGATGAACAAAAGCAAAAAATCAGCACAGGCAGGTCATACATGTATATAAATGCATTTGTAAAGGATACTTCTTGTAGCTGTATTTAACTCTTCTGGCCATTTGCTTGGCTCAAAGCTGACCCAGGTTGGATTCTGAAAACAAGATTGCTTTCAAGGTTCAGTTCAATATTACAAGGAAACCCTACCAGTGTTGTTAGGATCAGCCAGATGGCAAGTTGATACAGCCGCCAAACGGTAACATGAACGACTTGAAATTTGAATCTGTGAGTACTTGGTACACAGGTAGTAAATAAAATTTCTACTAGTCACAAGTAAAGTTTCTAATCGAGAAAGTTAATCATTGTCCTTTTTTACTCCTTTAGAGTTGAGAAACTTGTTTAACTAGTATCCAACACAGTTTTTTAAGGCAAGACTTGCAAAGACAATAAATTCAGTCCTTTCTTTATTCTTTGGAGAATGAATAGCGGGGGCTGTTCCTGGTTTCCGTAAAAGTACCTTCAGTTGACTTCATATATTCCAGTGCTTCATTTAGCAAAACATTACAGAATTATTATTGGATATAATATATATACCTCTTATTAGCTGAGTGTGAGGTCCATATGGCAAGTTATGGACCAAGTTTTTTCCTTCCTTTTATGGCTCAAGCATGAAGCACGCAGGCCATGAAAACAAGGAAGAAAAAAAATGACAATCCATAACTTGCTGCACAGACCGAGCAAAAAAGGCAAATAAGATGTTTATTATATCATGGCTTTGTTGATTATTCTGGTTTTGAAAAGGTGATCGAGAGCTAGTGGTCAGTATGGCTACTTACGGACTTGAATTGACCAATCACAGCATGCGAAATCAGTCAGCCATATAATAACAAAACATATTGTTTAATGCAGCATTGTAAGTGACCCATTTTACATTGTCACAAGATAACCAGCTTACCAAAGAATGTTTTATCCTTTCACTCCTGTAGTAGACTGAAAATAAAATAATACCAACTGATTATTAAATGGTATAACTAAAAACTTCAAATAAAGATTGTTATAGTTATTAGTGGTATATCTGGCTATGTGCAAGTCCAGTTAGTGTAGTTTAGCTTGAACTCGTAAGCAATGAAATAAGTTTTCCATCTCCAACCCAATGGCCAAACCTGCTTTATCCTGCCTTCAAGGTTCTCCCCTCAATGGTAAAATGACCTCCTATTGTGGTAAAGCACCCTGCTATCCTATGAGATTTTAATTGTTATGCACATTTATGTCTTTGCAATGCAAAATAATTGCATTGTTATGCAAATTCCAGCCCATCATACACCTTTTGGACAACCCTGGCCTTGTCGAGTTATTTGTTTATGCAACAAGGTTACCACTTTAATCAAACAAAGATCTACTAAAAATGTCTGCCTGTCAGTTTATTTATTTAGTATAATTATACATGTTGTTTCCCGAAATATACAAACTTTCTAAGAAGAAGAGTAAAAAAAAAACTTTATCTGATAATAATATTAAGCGCCTCACTCTTTGTACTCAAATTTTAATTAAATATTTTTTGTTAAAATCTTTCCAAAAGTAGCACATAAAATGGAGGGGCACCTAAATTAGAGCACTTAAAGACAGTATTTTCAAACTCCCAATACAAAAAAGCAATGATCAATCGCACAATACAAACCTATGCTCTTATCATCGGGGTGGTGCAAAGTAAAGTAGGTTTGCAGCAAGTACTCCAGCAACGTGTCACCAGATATCGCAAAGTTTGGCACAATATTTCTTGCAGACACACTTCTTAGATGCCGCAACCTCCTCTATCTCAACAAGTAACAAAAGAGTATCAAGTAGATTAGGCTTATAAGCAAAATGGTGTTTGATTCAGGATTACAGATACTTAAATTAAGAACTATTGCTACCCACCCATTTCAAGCAATTGTATTGTTTTGAACAGTTTGAACTAGACAGGAGAGTTGCGGCCAAGGATAAATGCAAGAGGAAGAAGGACCGTGTCGCCTCAAACCCAACCCCAGACAACACCTTCAGCTGCAGACACTGCTGGCGGAGCTGCCTTTCCCACATCGGACTGGTCAGCCACGAACGTGCCTGCGGTCGTTGACGTGGACAACCCCACTAATCTTCGTACGCGAAGAAAAGCCATGATGATGATAATTGTTTTGAGATTTTTGGCTCAAAACACGTGTCTTTATAACTGGTGCTTTACTTAAAACTCTGTTTTTAATACGGTAATGTACCCACAGCTGTCAATGCACACTCTGCCTAGTTAATAAAGTAAGTACAACCTAAGTTCAAGGATAAGTTTAATAATAATCAAAATATAACCCCATGGGGGTGAGGGAGAGTTACACATGGAAGGAATGCTGGTTCCTAAAAACCACCTCTGGGTTAATACACAGTGGAGCTTGTTATTGGCATTTTACTGTATCAATAATATACAAATAAATATATCACTTAATCTCAAGTCACTGAAGCTATAACTAAATAAAAAAGCTAAATATCTGAAGCTTTAATAAAATTAATGGTACTGGTAACCTTTAAATAAAGTTGCTTTGTCATAAAATTTAGCAAGTGCGCAACCATGTATGATCATGCTGCTAATGATGGTGATGACTTTGATTATGAAAATGGTAATAATAACGATGATGAAGGTATCCATGTACATGTGTCTGTGACCTAAAACTATCGGTAACACACAGCAAATTGCTCGAAATTAATAACAATAAACAGATCAACATGTCACACTGAGTTATGACCAGACCCACATGTACTTAGCTTGCTGAAACTTGTTGCATAGTCAAGTTACCTCATTTTTGTTAGATAATCAGTCACGAAGTCATGGGAACAGGAAATACGTTTGTAAATATTTACTCGTGCCACTGCCGATTTGTAGCATGTGCCCAGCCCCCCGACCCGGAATGACGGAAAAATCGAAGTAAACTAAACACATATATTCGATTTAGATGCACACTTAATTCCTTTCTTTTCGAACATTTCTTCACGTGTCCTTGACTTAAACCATCTTAAATATTTTATATACATCTCATTAAACGATAAATGTGTTGTCCAGCCGTGGGTCAGTCGGGGGACATTCAGAGTTTCGCTTGTAAGTCAAACACAAAGTGACAAACCTGCATTGAAGTCAAGTCAACATGGCGTAGCCTGCCCAAACTGTCTTTAGTTGCCATTACTTGCTGCCAGTGCAACTCATGCTTGCAGTTCGCTGTATTTGCCTCTCACATTGCCAAAATCATGGCACTTCCTTGTGTGTGTAGACGATCTATTGCTCATAAATCTCAATCACCTGACACGACCCGGCCGCCATTTTGCACCATTCTATTAGTAGACCCAGGTTCCTACTTGAGTGACGAGAACAAAGGCTGTAAACAAACGCGGAAAACTGGGGGTGAGCTGGCTGAGGTGATGAAGATGGTTTCTCAGTAGAGTTTATAAATTATTGTGGCATTAGATTCATTACACATGGTTTAACGGCTTGTTGAGAACCGATCCTTTCCATTATGCCACTAAACATTATGAGAGGGCTGGTTCGAGGTGCGAGCCGCGGAGTAATGACAGGAAAACGTGGAAACAAGAATTTCTACAAAGGTTTGTATCTCATCAGATCGTCCTCGGGTGCAAACAGCAAAAGCCCGAGGAGATCTGATGGCATATTGAAATTTCTGGTGATTGTTTGTGATCATTGATCAATCGTGTAAACAATCATTGGCACAAGAACAAAGCTACGGTAATCAGACGGTCACTAGCCTGCGCGGAAGCCGGACATGTCAATTATTTTTAAATGTCAATATATTCCGTCTGCGTAACGGCGCCAGAAAGCATGTTGACGATGTTCACGGTGCTATCAGTCATTTTGGTATTTGGTCGTCCGCGTGACTGTCCACGTGCTGCCTCGTGTAATTTGGTATCAAAATGTCAACAGCTGCCAAATTCAAATATTACAAAGACACTGAGATTAGATTATCGAGGTCATATTACCAATGACTTCGGTGAAATTGCTTCGGATGTCTTTGTAATATTTGAATTTGACAGCTGTTTACGAAAGGTCGTTTGAATTTTAATACCAAGCTAGGCCATCATACAGTGTTGAAGCTGAATTCAATGCAAACTTGTAAATTCAAGCGAGCTTTTCAGGTGGTAAGAGTAGCGTGATCTCAGTAAGTTTTAGTAGATTTCTTGCAAAAAAGTCCTTCAACATGCTGCAGGCTGGCTGGTGAGCGACGGTTGGAAGTTGCAGAAAATAGGAATAATTAACATGAATATTCTAGGTCAATTAAGGTTGGCCATTGTGAAATCGAACTGCATTTGTTTTATTGAAAGTGCGTGACTGTAGCGTGATCATAAATTTCGGCCAATCAAAAAATGTGTAACAAACAAATTCAAAGTAACCAATCAAAAATGGTTTCTTATTTTCGTGAAAACTTGAACAAGCGAATTGGAGCCGTTGTGCAGACTGTGTACACCGATGTTTACAACTGTCTGCGACACAGGCTAACGGTCACGAGTTTCTGGTTTGCAAACACCCAACCATGATGAAGATCTATGATAATTAAAATCATTATTAAAATCAATACCGCCCCCTACTGGATACAAGAAAAACACGAAACTCCTCAAATTCGCACCCCCTTCCCATACCAATTATTGATATGGGCTCTAATTTCCAAACCAAATCCAGTGTTTTAACTGTGCCAGTATAGAAGCAGACATGTTTAATTAACATAGGGCATGCCCCAAATTATTTGATGCCACACCAGCTTTATTGAGCAATTTTAACTGTCTTGATCAGTTGATGGGGGTGAAACAGTTTTAAATTTTTATTCAATGTGTCCTTTTTTTGGTGTAAAGAGTATAATTGCCATATTTTATATTACAGTAAGGCCATCCTCACTTATTTTTATGTTTCTCATTAATGTAGTTTGCCAAAGTAGAGTTACTCAGTGGCAAAAAAAAAGCAAAAAGTGGCTAGAACAATCAAGGCCAATGAAAGACAGGAAATTAAAATGTATTAAATGTTGGTTTTTCAAGAGCTGATTTAGTATTTATTGTTTGTGAGAATGCGTAAACTAAAGCACTCAGTTTGTGAAAAACACAACCAAACTTACTCAAAGCTGGTCATGTCTGCAGCGCCAACTGTGCATTTGTAAACTTTTATCAGGCTGCCATCATGTAACTAGTGTATTGAAATGATAAATCAATTGAGATACCTTTGATTGTGAATAGATACCTGGTAAGAACATTGTCAGAAAAAATTTTCAGTTGTTTAATATGTTCAGGTTTTGACAGTGTGCAGCCATCAAAAATATTGACTTGATGCCTGGCTCGCTGAACAAGGAAATTGCAAAAGTATAAGAGCCAAAAGTGACATGTAAAGGTTGTGTTTATTTACATGATGAGAACAACATCTGACACTTTCAAATGGTGTTGCTAATTTATTCTAAGAGAACTGTATTATGTTTTCTTCATTTATAATATTATTATTTTTTTAAAATTTTGCAAAACTTCAAAAATAACTGGGTTGGTCAGATAATGAGAAACTTAAAAATGAGTGGGTATGGCCTTAGTACTTTGAAACAAAACAAAATCTTTGTTTTATACACAGGAAGGGGTGTAAGACCAACTGGACACCACACTAGCAGAGGTAGGTTCCGGGCTTGGTGTATAATAAATTGTGTGTGGAAAAGAAATGTAGTTCTGTATTAAAAAAGATTACAACTATAATGATAATTATTATATGGCTGACTGAGATTGGACAAGTCCAGGTTCGTAAGTAGCCATCCAGATGTCTAATTCTCAATCACCTTTTCAAAGCCGGCATTAATGAAAACAGGTTATAAGCAACTAGATTGTTTTACACTACATTCTGGACTATTTTTAAGTATTAAATTTGTCTTATATTATGATATCTTCTCACAGGTGGATACAAAGTTGTATGGAAGAAAGTGCCACAATTTATTGTTCCCGATCTGACAGACTTTGAGGTACTAATGACTGTATAGATAGGAGTGCTGTTTCAGTTTGTCAGCACTTAGGGTTATACTAAGTTTCAGAGTATTTAGGGAAATACTAGGTGTTTTTACACTGGAGCTTAAATTTTGCTGAGCTAAGTTTGAGCTTAGCTAAGATTTTTTTGCTTTAGTAGTAGTTTATTTGAGTAGCTATCAATGGCTTCTAATCAACTGAGAAAGGTTTGCACATGCAATTATTATTCATGTTGGAATAACATGTTGATTAAGACATTTGCCTTTTATTCCGACAAGGAGCAAAAGGGAACTCTTGGCATTGACTGTTTTTTAAAGGGCATGCATTTAAGTTATACCTGCAACCATACCAACCAAGACAGTTCAGCGAAATTTAAAGTTGGAAAATTTAAAAACATTCACTTAGCCTCACACCACCAGGTTAATTTACTTTGGAATGCTGAGAATATCGGATGGTAGTTTGTATTGCCATTGAATGTCCTCCCCTTCACTAGTAAAAGGTTGCAATGAGTATTTGTAAATGTGAGAAAAGTTTGCCTGGACGAGCAGTTTACTCATGCATGCATGACACCATTCCAACAATTTTGACAAGTGAACAAAAGGATAATGATATATCTTAAGAGTTTCTTTGTTTTTAGGTGCATAAGTCATGCTCAAGGCTGGTTTTTTTGGCTTGAAACTTGCTTAGAATTGTTGTTACTGCAATTTCATGTCTGAATACTTTGTTGGATGATGTCGCGAGGAGTTTAATTGGTTAAATCTACTCATCCCACATCAATCCAACCTTAATGGAAGAAATTCTTACTGACAGTAAAACAGCCCCTTCCTACGCCAAAACTCCAAAAATCAGGGTTTTGATTGAGTTTTGGTACACGGTTGTAAATGGTAGGACTAGGCAAGGAAGGAGTTGCGTGGAATGCTCAAATTGTGGTATTTATACCTGTAATTTGGCAAAACTTATAAATATATTTAAAGCGCCAGACAAGCCTGACATTGTACGTCAACTGTGTGCACAACGTCTACCAATCGCATTACTTGGTTTTGAAACCTTTAACTAAACCTTAAGTCTCAATGCAATGCGACTCCTTCCTTGCCCCCTTGTTCTATTTCATGACCAGGTGCCAAAACTCAATCAAAAATCACGATTTTTGGACCTTTGGTGAAGGAAGGAGCTGTTTTGCAATCTAAAAGAAATATGTTGGATCCATTTGAAAACCCTGATGAATGAGCATGTGAAGAACGTTGGGTGGAATTTGATTGTTTTAATCATCTCTTCTAACACTGTCTTGTAATTTGATGATGTTAAACCAATTTGGATGGAGTTTGATTCGTTCTGTTGTTGTGTGATGTTGGACATGTTTGGATGGCTCCTAAGGGTCTCAACTCTAGTGTCAGATCTCAGCCAATTTTCTTTACTTTTGCTTTTGTACTTGTGTTCACATTTGTAGAAAAGGTGTCAGGAAAAATCTATATGATTATAACTTTCAATCTGTTGTTGAAACATTGGCAATCTTGGTTGTTTTCTTTTCATTTTGATTTGGGAATGCAACTCATTTTTATTATGTTACAGTTGAAACCTTATGTCTCCTACAAAGCAAGCAAGGTGGATGCGGACCCCCTGACTGCCGGAGGCCTGTTGCAACGCATCAAGGAAAATATTTACTCCATCAAGTTCAGAGAAATACCCTAGAAAAAACTTGCCCTTCATTACACAAACTGACTTCTATTGAAAGAGGAGCTTGTGAGACGAGATTGAAGTGAAATATTTGCACTACGGGAAAGTGACGACAGTTGTCAAGTGCTTGAACTACTGACGAATCGTTTCTGCGCTTGACGCTGTCATTGGGCAAAGGACGTTGCAGCAAATCCTGGGCCGGTTGTTTGAAAGCCTGTTCGATCTTTTTATCCTCGGGTTAAGGCAAATCTAAAGTTATTTTTTATAGATCTAGCTGGCTTAAGAATATAAAGTGTCAGTGAAAAGTATTCCTACTAAATCCAGTGACGTAAACCGGAAATTTCAGCTGAAGGGAGTCTACAAGTGAGAATAAGCACGTGGGGCGAGTTCCTTAACCGACTGTTAGCATTGAGCCATTTTCCTTGTTACAATATACTTGTTCATTACTGCTCATCATTCCTTCTGAAAACTCGAAGTCTTTTTGAAATAAAAATAAACAAAACAACCGTGCTGTTTTTATTTTGGTTACAAATTGATGAACTACTCGCTTTTATTGGACAACCTTCGGCACCCGAGAAAGAAAGAAATTAATCAAACCCAACAGAAAATCGGTGCTTCGCTACGTGAGGCAAGCAAAAGGAAAGGAACGAACGTTGAGATATTTGCCTTTGCGTGGCATTATTCTCAAAGGCACACGTCGCAATTTCCTCGCCGTGTATGGCGGGCCCCGTGCAACGCGCGTGACTTGCATGCAAACTGAATCAGCTGATTACGAAAGTTTAAGTTTACTACCGGTATTGTCATAACCATCGATGTATTTACAACTAAAAGATAAAAAGTTCGCTTGTGGCATAAGTAGAATTATTTGGAACATGCATTGTTTTTAACTGCCTTTTTATTCTATTAAACGTATATAGTTGTTATCAAGCAAGGAGAATAAGTCCGGAACAATATTAGGCTGGAAGTAGCCGAATTGTATGAACTATCAAAAAATAATCAACTTTTAGTTTGGTGCGAAAGAGCGTCACAATTCTATATAACTTAACTTTGCTGGAAGTGAATTTCACAATTTTGGGCCTTGATAGGCAATGGTTAACGTTCCTATATTGGTTCTGAAATAGGAATTCTTTAATAATGTGCT
>JAOBRG010334598.1:0-15297 GCA_027574985.1 Umimayanthus nakama
TCCGGCCTAAACCAATTAACAATCACGCATTATTACACAGTCATATAGTAGATGGACTTTGATAATCCCTCTAAGTTAAGATTTTTTTACTAATTGCGTCTTAACACGGGATTTTAAGCGATTTTACGTGTGTTCTGTGTGGGTGGGGGAGTTGATGTTGGAGACTTTGTGACTAATGCACCTTCTCTAAAAATCAGACAGATATATGTATACATAAACCTCACATACATAGAGAATATTACACGGTTTCCAAAAGATATGGATTTTATTTTCGAGTGGCAAAAAGATGTTTTGGCCACGAAAAGATAAGATCCATGTCTTTTGGAAATCGTCTAATGTTCTTTTTTATTATATGGACGCCGTACAAGCTTCTATGATTTTTTTAATTTTTTGGAAAATCTTTGACAGTAATCATCGGAAATATTCGGAAATTTTCGGAAACCTTCGGGATTGGTTCAAAAGTAGTTTTCAGATGATTTTATGATTTTTAAAATTTTCGGAAATTTTTCGGAGATCTTCGGAAGTGTTCGGGAATACTCGGTAATTTTCGCAAAACTTCGGAAACGGTTCAAAAAGTAATTTTCAGATGTTTTTATGATTTTTAAAATTTTCGGAAAATCTTCGGAAATCTTCGAAAGTGTTCGAAATCGGCGATATTTTCACTAGTGAAGATATGGAAAACATCCTACGCGGGACCCGGATGTCATATGGATTCTATGAGTGGTTTATTTTCCAGTAAAACACTGTTGCCCATATAATAAAGTGTACATGTACATACACAAATACGTATACTAGACTTCTACGTACATAGTCCGTAAATTAATTAACTGCTTCGCAAAGCTGAATAATATACAATGCATGCCCGGTTATATGAAAAGCGGATAATTTTTTACAGCGGGAAAAGTCCCAACCAGTAAAAAAGTTTGCTTGTTGTCCAATTAAATTTGGGAACGCGCCAGTTTTAACCCTGGTTGGGGAATTATCCGCTGGATAAAGTTGTCCACTCTTCGTGCATCCGGGCCCAGATGTTTAGCTTACACGTTTTCTAAATGATGCAGTCAGAGTGGACCGACTACTTAAGATCGATGCTAAGATTAGACGCCTAAAAGTTTAAACGCTTTTTTTATAAGAAGCAGTAAATTTTTGCCGAGTCTCGTTCTTAACTTTTTAGGAAATTTAAGCCTTAATTGTTCTTAAGCTGTTCTTATATTTAAATTTACCCATTAGAGCAACAGATACAATAAGAAATAACTGCTAAAATATTGCAAGTATACCTAATTCGTGATCTTCAAACCGAATAAATGGCAATGGAAACTCGATTGACATCTGATTTGGAGTATTCAACTCTCGATACAGTTGAGTTTGGGGAAAATAATAAAATTTTATTAATAAAAGTTACTGACTTTGATCTATGACTTCTAAATCCTAGTCTTGATTATTCCTACGTTGTTTTAAATTTTTGGCCAGATTCGAGCCTCGTTTTCCTCATGAATTGTTCTCTTAAAAAGCGTGTAATGGATTGATCCGACTCTTCAGGACAAAAATCAACCAAAAAACTGTAGGGAGCTGCAATGTTGCGGCGTGTTAAACGCTGCAGATCTTCACAGTGCTGCTTTTATCAAACGTGAGGCGATCATACTCAGTGCAATAAGAAACAAGGTTTTCACTCCTATGAGATCGCATCCACTGGTAGGAGCAGCTGTGGACTCTGTGCGGATAGGGGTAGCAGTTGCATTAGTAGCTGTGGGAATGGGATTGTTGCACTTGTCTGAATCACAACAGCTCACGCTACAGCTTCCATTGTTGTTACATGCCGTAAGGTCTTGGTCACACTTTGCCTTGCTAAGGTAACAATCCAGTGTGTACCACTTCTTGTTATCGATTTTTAAATAGCAAGCCTCGTTATTGACGTCACACTTACGGGTCTTGTTGGTTGTTGAGCAGGTTTCATTTGTTTTGGGGTTGAAAGTGCAGTGGTAGCAGCTTAGGCAAAAAACTGTCAAGGTGAAAAACGCAGTATACAAGGAATAAATGAGCTATTAAAGTACTACTTTAAGAAAATGTAATAACATCAACAAAGGTAGTAATAGTAATAGCAAATTCATTGTTAAAAGCTTTCTTTTTGAATCCGATTCTTTAACTCATAACTTTTGCAAGTTCAATGTTTTGCTCTATAAGAAACGTTTATTAAAAAATATACGATTTATTTTTCAAATAATTTTCAAATAATAATGACATATTAATGATTATTATAACAATAATAACAGCAATAATAATAATAGTAATAAAAATAAATCAAACTAACAATAACAAAAACAAAAATGAGAATAAAAATAGTAATATGTAAAACACTGAAAATGTTTAAATTTAACAACGTAGATTATACAGGCTCCTCCCTCCATTAACCTAACATTCTATTTCTCTCTCTCTCTCTCTCTCTCTCTCTCTCTCTCTCTCTCTCTCTCTCTCTCTCTGCTCATTCCACGAGCACAGACTCAATAATTTTAAAACACGCTATAAAAATTGATTAATTAATTATTTAAAAGCATTTTAAGAATTACTTGAAAACATATCTTAAATCAATAAATAAGTCATTAAATATACAATTTTTTTTTGTTCAACTTCAATGTTTTTGTGTTTTCAGTATTTTAGAAAGTTTTCCAGTCTCGTCAGGCTTTTTGTAGTACGAATAAAAAATACTTAACCCTACGGATAGCAAAAGAAAGACAATAACAAAACTAGAGAGCTAGCTGAGTCAATGGACCCATGCATCTGTTGACTTCCCAAGGATTAAGGTCATTCCATCATACACGTTTGTGTCGTTGTCTCGTGAATAATGTATACATCTGCTTTCCTGTTTGAAACTGTTTTTTTTTCAATAAAGCATAAGGATTTCGTCTGAAAAGAATTGAAACGTTGCATAATGCTTGACTTTATCCTTTGGCGCTCAAGTGCGCTTATTCGTGAAGTAGAAAACCTGGTATTCCACTTCAAATAGAGGGATACCAGTTTAATTTTAACTCGGCTTGTTCTATTTCCCCCCTATGGTGTGATACGTTACTTGGTTGTGGGAACTGGGTACTTCGCGTTAAACCGGCATCAAGCAAACGTCGGAAATTCCAAAAAACTCCTCGCATGAGTTTGGAGTGAAGCTGCATTTCTTCGATTAAAATTCTTCCCAGACCTTATAATATTGTTTTAACTTGGAATAGGCCGTTAATTTGTATTATAAAATAACCGTTTTGTGCTACTACACTCAAAGAACATCAAGTTTTGACTGAGGATGAAAGTTCTATAAGAACAAACGTTTAGTTCTAACGCGCTCTTTCTGTGCTTTCTAACTTTGAATTTATCAAACTTACAGACTCTAAGCATGTTAAACGTGTGGTCCATTTGTAGTGGGAAATTAGTTTTCGAAAGAAAAGTGCCGAGAGCGAGGGTGCTGTTTGTAATTTGACTTTATAACGGCAAGACCATTGAGAAGAGCTTTGCGTTCGTGCATCTTCTTTATTCGACTAAACTTCAAGGTAACTACTGCATGAGAGTAAGGCAAAATATTGAAAACAGTTTCTAGTTTTTTTCCTAGATGATAAAACGTTTCTTATACTGTTGAACTGACCAAAATATAGAGAACAAACGCTTTCCGGTAGCTAAAATATTGTTTTAGAAATTGCATATTAGTTTGGGCGTTGTCGCAGAACAGCAGGCTGAGTGAAAAGACTTTAAGATTTGGATAGAGCTTCCCCACATAACGTGTTCAAATACAAAAACTTATTTGCCTTTAAAGTCACTGTTAATGATTGTATAGTGTCTAACGAAAGTTTGGGTAAAAGGCGGTTACACATAAACGTGAGATGTATTCATGTTAAGACCAGCACTGAAAGACGTACTCAATTCAAACGTTAACTTGTCTCAATATCAAACAAAATGTCTCTACTTTCAAATAGTGTATGGTAGCAAACTTTACCAAAACGGACTAATATTTGTCTTGACCAATTTATATCTCGGTACACTTCTTTTTTTTCAAATAACTGGAAAAACACTGATGAACTTTTCTTCCGCGCCTTCCTTTCTCTGAATGATTACTTTAACAGCTTATTTTCACAAAGCTTGGAACCGTTATTACTGAACAGCGACACAAGTCGAACAAACGAGCATTTATAGCAGCGGTAGTATATACAAATCAAAATACTGACGTTATTGCTATCTGACTGAGCAGCCATTAAAACGCGTTCTCATCGGTGTTCTTTCCTAGGACAAAGTATAAATAAAATCAAGGCAAATGAAAGAAATAAATCACTATGACAGTAATTAACACTTCTCCTTACCTGATGAGAACATATAGCACACACAAAAGAAAATAATCACGTTCTTCATATTTCTTCGTTTCACCTTTATTTGCTAAGGCCTCAAATTTTCTTTTTCAGCTTCACGAATTTCTCAGCCAGGCTTCTTTACGCATTTAAATATGAACTGCCTGTTATGTCTAGATGGTTGCGCTTTTCATGGCATATGTTTTCTATTATTGATTCTTCTTAGTAATTTTACTGGCGGATAAAAACATTACAATTAATTGGTCGATGCATTTACTGGTTTCTCTCTGGTTTGTAAACATGGTGAGTTTTTTTTTTCGTAACACAGATATCGAAAAGCCGATAAAAATTTTTGTAGACAACTTTGAATTGTATTCATCAAAAAATATATGATTTTAACTAGATTTAAATTATGGAATTTTAAAAGAAACTGAGTGGCAAGTTCGACATCTGAGCTAGACTGACTATAATCGCAGATCTGCAATAAACATCAAACTGTGAAAAACAGGCAAGTGAAGGATTCAATCCCCGGATTTTCGCATGTTTCTTCCGAGAAGTATTTCAGTGTCTACGGTTTGTTCAAGATTGCGGAGAATATTTCGTGAGTATAAATACATGGCCTTAAAACAGCTCTAGCTTCAAAATATTTTTTGATTGATTACGTATAGCATAAAGAAAACGCAAGATAAAGATCAAGTTAATTAAAATTCTGTGTGTAAAATTTATGTTTGATAAATAAAGATTTTTAACAATGAAACAAATATTGTTGTATAAAAACCCCAGACAATCATTTTTTTGCAAAAACCCAAAAAATCCCCAAAAGTTGAAAAACATTTTGAAAAACCCTATAACTATAATCTCCAAAACTTGAAAGCAAAACCCTCAATACATCAAGTATTTGTTGTATTTTGGAACATTTCACATTTTTGTTCTTTTGGTTTTCGAGCTTTTAACCAGTGTGAAACAAGAAATATCGCACGTTGAGTATACAGCTGTTAAATAAAATGGGGAGAGGGAACGAAAGAGCGGAGGGAGAAGAAGAAGGAAGAACGTTTCTATTTAAGCAGTCGTTTCTATACTTAAATTTAAGCAGTCGAAAGAACGTGGTCATGAAGTGCTTTTTGGAAACACGCCGCCTGCAATTTTATTGTCTCTTGTCGGACTTGGATGAAATAAAAGTTTTACTTTAACTGATGTACATTTTAATTTGATCTTTATTTTTCATCCAAATAATTGTATCTAACTTTATTTAGACAAAGAACAAGCTTTTGAAAAATGTGTCATCTAGTCTAAAATATGTCTGCGCGGAAAGGAGGAAAATCAACCTTTAACTCATTGCTTTCCTTCAGGCTGGGTATTGCTTATGTCGACTGATACAATGGATATATGATTCGAATCAATTTTATTAAAGTCAAGCTTTTCTGTTCATTTGTTATGAACTCCTGAAATCAATACCAAAGAAACACACTGTTTTCTCTTAGTCTCACTAAATACCGTGATTCACAACTTTTAAACAACAATTAACATATGGCAGGACTTCAAAATAGCAAACAGAGTTGAACTGGTCTCCCACCTCTCCACCGATGTCGAAATGTGGAGAATAATTTATTTCAATCATTTAGAAGCATTAGTCAAAGTTTTAAATTTACGGCTGTAACCTATTTTGATCATATTCTTGAATTCAAACTGAGTTCATTGCTTCCGTAAAGAGATAATTATTGTTCAACAAGGACAAGTCAAATACACTGCCTTTTCTGATAGCCGTACGCGTTTTATGCTGAATTGAGAAAAGAATTTCACGCTGGGGTAGTTGAACGATAGTGTCATGACTGAGATAGGAACTTTTTTGAGAAATCAAACTAGATTCAGTGCTTCCTCGAAAAGACAATTTTTGGTCAACAAATGAAAGATAACGTTGCTTTAAATTATAATTGTCTTTCTCCAGTCTTGCGTTATTCAGGCTACGATTTTCGATTAGTACTACCTATAAACATGTTTTTAGATAGACAAACTGAACATCAACTTACAAAACTTATATCGCAAAAAACGCAGAGTTACAAACACATACTTTTTTATTTTTATGTAGTTCTGACGTGCTCTCTCCCTATCCTGTTCTGCATGTAATACTTGTTCTCAACAAGTCACAAGTATCCGTAGTTAGACAAAATACGCATGCTTAACCGAAAAACATTTTGTACTGTGAAGTATGTGTTCAAAAAAAGGAAGAGAAACTTCGGTTTTATCTGGTAGATTCACGAGACTGTGTTCGCAGTTTATTGTATCAATTCGAATAAAAATATTTTTTAAGAAAAGGGATTTAGAGCTCTGACAGCATTGGACGCAGGCTATGTTCCATTGCTTTGTCTGTCAGGTATAGTAAATATATTTCATTCTGTGAAATTGGCAAGAGTGGAGATCTAGAGAACTATAGCCTTTTGTTTCTTAAGATAAGGCGTCATAGAAGTTGTAAGTTATTCCATTGCGTTTCTCAGAAGAGCAGGTCATCTGAGAAATAAGTTAAGACCTTGAATTAAAATTATTCAGAACTACGTTTCGAAGTTTGTTTAAGATTAATTTCTTTTTAAATCTTGAACGAGCAAAAGATATTCAATTTTGATGTTCTAAAACTATTTTCAATCTCTCAAAATACAAAATTATAGTATTTTATTTGCTTAGTGAAACTCATTTGAAGTATATCTTGTCTTAACCGATGCATTTTTTATCTTTTAGCATATGCTCTTCTAAATAAGAAAAACTGAAACGCTGCAAAGACTTGTTTGAGCTTTTCTTACAGTGACTGGCCTGCTACATTACCAGCTATTTCATCGTTGAGGATCAAACAACTAAGTACTGAAACACCCAAAAGTGATAAGCGATTTCCTTACCGAATGACTAGAACGCCAAGCTACGCTTGCTAGAATCCGCTCAATATTACCGTTTTAGGGGCGTGTTAATAGGTTACGTTTCATAGAAGTGAAGCTTCTTGCGGTTATGGTGTAAAGAAAGCATTCCAATCAAAGGGCAACATTCACCCGAAGTCAGCCGTGCATGTCCAGCACGAAGTTAAGAGAAATGTTTTAAACAAAAAAAAAACATACAAATCTACTCACCTGTTGAAAACATGCCGCACAAAACGAAGAAAATAGTCAAGTTCTTCATATTTACTCGTTTTACTTTTTTGTTGGGCTGTAAACTTAGTTTTTGATTTAAATGGCGCTTCCTTCAACAGTATTGATTTCTCTGCTACCCTTTCTTCAGCTTTCTATTGAAATAGCAATTTTGTTAAGTTATGTAAAAAGGTTGGCTTGGTTGCGCTTTTTGTCATTGGTGTATGTTATATATGATTGGTTGTTCTTAGTAAGTTTAATGCAAACTGAGTAATAATTATTATGATATTTGTAACATTACACAACCACATGCTACAGCGTTTACCAATCAGATCACGATAGTCGTATCTATATTCATATATTGAGCTGTCTAATTTTAATGGCGTGGAGAGTTGTGTAGAAAAACAGATCAGTCAAACTGATAATCTCCAAGGTGTTACTCATCAACCAAATGACTGTGCCGTCTAGTGTCTAATGTTTCTAAGTTTATAACTCATACCCTAAACATATCACAGAATAAAAAATGAACCAAAAAATACATTGATTTAAAAAACTTGGCGACGTGTTTTAGCGCACTAATTCAGGGTCTGATTTGCTGTGTTTTCTTTTTCTTTTTGTTAGATATCAAAAAAAATTTAATGACCTGTCGTATGTTGATAGCTTTTGCATAAATTATGTCAATTTCTTTCATTCTTTGCAGATTCTTTCGTTACCTTAACAAAACCATCCTCGAAACTGTATGTAAATGTCTTTCGTGTTATGAGAATCACAGCTAGTGCTACGACTTATCCCCGTACATGCTTTAAATGAAGAAACTGAAATAAGACAAAATATTCTTTTAATTCTGTGCCAGTGGACAATAAGGTAGGGCAAAAATGACAAGGTTTTCCAGAAATTGAGGACTAAAATTTTGGCACCGCTGTAGCGTGTTTCAGTACACCAGTATTTGCAGTTTAACAAACCCAAACCCAAACCCTAACCCTAAACTATCCCTAGACCTAACCCTTACCTATTCTGAAAATGTGATTGAAACAAAGCCTGCTATTTGGTGTGATAAAAAGTTTCCAGATAACCTCTCCCTGTCTTAGTAATCTATTACAGCAAGCCTAGTTATTGCACAGTCGGTTTGAGACTTGCGAACTTTTGAATTGCGAACCTGCGAATTGCGGGTCTGCGAGTTACGAGTTGAGAAGCAGCGAGTTACGGGTATGCGAGTTGTGGTTTGCGAGTCGCGGGTTTGCGAGCAGGTGATTTGCGGGTCAGCGAGTTGCGGGTCTGTGGGTCTGCGAGTTTTCGTTTTGCAAGTCTGCGATTTGCTAGTCTCGAGCTGCGAGTTGCAAGTTACGAGCTGTAAACCTACGACTTGCAAGTCTTCGAGTTTCTGATTGCCAGTGGAAAATTGCGAGCCGAAGTAAATACGTAGAGTACAAGTATTGGAGTCTAACGCGCCAAAAAAGCTTCTGTTGTTTGATTATATTTTTTGGAAAAGAGGCGAGTTTCTTCCAAAAACAATCACGGCGGGGAGGGGGGGGGGGGGGTGCTTTTATCCTCAGCAGAGATTATGGAAATTTTGGAAACCTTTCTTTGCTAGTCAAAAGTAAAGTCACTCGGTAATGTTTTGGTGGAAACTCAATTCAGATTACAAGAATAAAGTGTTGGCTACATAACATGATTCCTTTGATCGCTGTAGCATTGCAGGAAAACAGATAGTTTTAAAGTTTTGTGAAGTCACCTAGGCCGTTTTAGCACCGACCTATTCAACTGATCCTCAATGATGAGCACATTTGACTCTACTTAAAAAGCGTCATCATATTGTTTGAGAGTTTGCTGCGAAACTTTTGATTTTATAAATGAAAATAATTTTAAATAACACTTAAAGTTATTAACATTCTGATTATTTTGTTGTTTTGGCAAGTAAATTTTTTTCCCAGCTATTTTTGACGAAATCTCCCAATATTAAACAACCTCTAAAAATTACGCAGTTCATGACCGCATGTGACTCAGGCGAAACAGCAAAAGTGAATCCAGGGGGAGGCAGGCTAGTCATCCCCTATTTAAAGCAAACACATAAAAATATAAGATTAAAGAAGCAAGCTCCCAGCACCTTCAAAGTAGCTCAGCAGTTTCATATTTTCTTTTCAAAAGAAAAAATAGATTATTAATCTTGATTCACACTTAGGGTTAAATAATTATTTTGCTGGAAAACCAGGTGATGCTATGGGAAATGCATCAAGTGTTTGCTTTCTGGTAAAACACCTCAGTTTGACAAGAGTATGGAGGGCTACCCAGAGGCCACCTTCCATACTCCAGATGTTATGAACACGATTTGTTAGCTAAACCACTTGCATTAGGATTTCTGATTTGAGAACTGGGGTTTGTATCGAAATTAGCACGGGATCTGGGTTTTGGACTGAAATTAGCCTTGGAACTGGGATTTGGTACCCCCCCCCCCCTTTCAGGTCCCTCATGGACATTTTTGTTGCTCAAACAGCCGAACATCAACTACGAAGGAACCCCAATAAGGAAAACAAAATGTGCCCTCCTAGCAACACCTTCCCCTATCACAAAATACTTCCACTTGCAGTAAAATGATGCTTTTGCTCAAATAATGTCATTTTTAATTTTATGGAAAAAGAACACATTGGCCTTGGAACCCTTCCCCAATGTATATTTTGTGTACACTTCTGTTAAAAATGGATCACCCCCAAAAATTGATGAATAAAATGAAAAAAAAACTAGATACGCCATAGAGGCTTAAAACGTTCTTTTCAGTTTTTAAACAAAACTGACAGATATATAACAAATGTGCGAAGAACACTTCAAACAATAACGATGTTCACTGGAGATTTATTTTTTGTGCTTTGAGAAGGTTGACATACGTGTCAGGTGAACAGCAAACTGCTCTCACTTTCATCAGTCTGAATATACAACTAAAATTATTGGTAGTCATGTGTCTTGCAGTTGTAACTGGTAAACAAGAGCACATATCCTTTTACAAAGCCATCTGAAAAGATACATGTAAATAATAATACCATATATATCTAGTGTAAAGAACCTAAAGTGTTTATGTACTGCCTTGCAAGGATGGTGAGAAAAAGTATTGCTTGATCTTAATGAACTTTGTCTTTTTCCTTTTTTTCCAGAGTATTAAATGAAAAGAGAAACGGTAAATACTGATATAAAAAATTGAAAAACAACAATAATTCTCTAGATGGCTCTCCATCTTTGCTCTCTAATTTTTGTTGTTGTTGTTGTTGTTGTTGTTTTGATGTATTAGCGAATGTCTTTATTCGCGATTTTCCATACACTCAAACAGCTTAGATTTACAAGTTAAGAAACTGCTTGTACATGTAAACAATTTCATTCTCGTATTAAGAACCAGGCACAATTTTGCAAATGCATTTGTTGTACTAAAATGCATATGTATAGTCTTTATCAACTGTGTTTCCACAAAAAATGTGCATGGTTTGTTTGCTATAATTGATGGATTGAAAGTCATTTACACAGTTTTCAGACTTTGTTGCTTAGCAATCTTACCAAAGAATAACGGTCACATTCAGTTTATCGAAGGCAGTCTACAGTGTACACCTGGTAATAGGGAAGTTACAGGGGGGGAGGGAAGGGGAAAGTAGCGCAAAAATTACCCGATCTGGATAGGGTTACACCATGACTGGTTTCAAGTAGAATTACTGTGGTAATAAGGTAGTTTTTATCTGTCTAACCGTAACCTTACACGACTCACATTCCTTAGAACGAAGAAGCAGCTGTTGGCTCCAAGCACCGTGTTCCTGATGAGTACATTTAAAGGCACTAGTTATTACAATGTGCAATTTTCGCACCAACATTCTTCGTAATACCGTTGCGAGACAAGTTTCTGGAGAGTTGAACAGTGTAAAATTGGTTGTCTAGCAATTTTTTTTATTGCGCGAAGCGTTGCATGAAATAAAAATCAGCTGCATATACCTTTTGCAATAGGTTGCAGCAACTGACAATACCATTGCACAGGGTATTACCCCTCCAGCAATTTTAAATCGCAACCGGCTTAAGGCTACCGTTCACGTTGGAACGGTTCAAAATTTCGAAATCGAGATTTTCGCAGAAAATAAAAATACATTAAATGAGCTTCTAGTAGAAAAAATGTTTTTCAATGCGTTTAATACTTTGCGAGATATGACGAACAAGAGTTTTTATCGGAAGTGAAATTGTATGAAGTGCGGCGTACTTTAGGAGTGAATTTCTCGAGACACGTTTTGGCTAAAACTGCGACAACGCAAGGGATCAATGCTCCCCCAATTTTTAACCTTATACCGTCAAATTCAAGTTCATAAAACAATAGCTGAAGATGAAAACCATCCTGGCAAATTTTGCAATTCCGCTCCAATCATTTTTTATGACTTAATAAGGGCGGTTTTGTAGCTGAAAACATGGAATTTTCTTCAAATACCTGTAGAAAATAAATGACGCATTCAATTCAAAATCGCAGGACGGAATTAGAGCAAAAACTGTGCTGAATCTCATAAACAAACTAAAAATGGTTGAAAACAAAAATGACAGCCGCATTGACGTCTAGAAATGAAATAAACAGTTTGAATTATGATGCTCGCATTCTTTTATAAACCAAAACTTTTAAATAATTTTTCCACCATCATTTAGATAATTTCATAAGCTTTCCACTGATATATAAGTTTGTGGGTATCTGATGCGTACTAACGGAGTTATGTACAAAAAACTGAAAACACCGCTCAAGGTGATCGGTTACCTTAAGGCACTTTTGACAAGAGCTTATGTGTGCACTTCTCGTTCTGGATACGAGAGCTAGCTTAACCAACAGCCAAGAATATTGCGAATTGCTGAGATTGTGTTTTAGTGAGAAAAGAAAAGCGTGCAGTTTAACAGGGCTTTAAACCTAAAGTTGTTCTGAAACTGTATGCGTAGTTTCTTTAGTGAGCTGACTGAAGCAAAGGAAAGAAATATTTGTTACCATGAGCATGACGACTAAGTAAGTGTTGATTGCTAGAGGCCTCGAAGAAAAAAAGGATATTTGCACGAACACATGAGGGGGGAGGGGGGGGGGTCAATCGGACCCCTCCCCTTACATTTTTCGTAACAAATCCAACCGATTCACACGAACTTTGGTACACATAGCAAGCTTTGTTTGTACTTTCAATTAAGCGAAACCAAGTGGTGTCTTATTTGTTTCCATGGCAACGATAGTCAAAAAAGATGCCACGAGCGGCCGCCTTCTGGGACTTTTATTTTTATCAGAATTTTGTGTACTTCAAAATGATTTAAAACAGCATTAAGCGAATGAAATCAACGAAATAGTTAGAATCAATCGTGCAGTTGTCAGTTTAAAGATTTTAGCAACAAGTTGCGATCTCACAGTCAACATACAAGCCGCGTTACTTGTTATGATGACGTCATCAGCTGTGACGTTACTTATCAGCGTCGAAAGAAGTGTCAGCGAACTAAGAGCAGTTCTACTAAAGTTTTTGACAATTGGTCAACCCCCCCCTTCCCCTCCCAACTCTTAAGAGGCTAGGGCTAGGGCTAAATGGTGAGTCACGAACTAGTTGCGTACCAAAGGGAAGGTGCTAGTTTTTAACCGTTTCAGATTTCTTGGTGGGATATAGGGTGGGCTTGGTTTTAATTTTGCTTTGAATTACTTCAGAGGAAGTTGTTTCATTTTTTTATCCAAATCGTTCAAACAGCTGCAGCAGCAAAATAAAAGTTGACTTGTCCCTAATTTGTTCCAGTAGTCTGGTCATTCTGTGGTTGGACCTAGAACAAATTGCAACAGAAGGTTTCTCTGCGCCAACGTACTAGTGTTAGGCCCCTAAACAACATATCAAAAATGTAGGAAAATATACGCAGGCAAAAAACAGTGAATTAAGATTTTTTTGTAGTATCTAATTAGCATGAATCCAAAATGGCGCTTTGCACTGTGTCTTGTCAGCATAATTCTCTTAGAAGGTATTTGTTGCCATTTTAAAGTCAAAATGCTTTGTTAAAAGTTTAAAACAATTATGCAATACACTTACTTTTCATTTTGGATTGTGAGGTCTTCCAGTAGTATCGCTATTTAACGATCTGAAATGACGCATACCGTATATGGTCACTCAAGGCAATATCTCATTTAATACGTGCAGCTAAAACTTTACCTAGTTCTATTCACTTCAAACCTTTGCACTCACTACATGCGAATGCGCGTAGCAGACCATTTTTCTCGCAAGAATACTTCCAACTATCACAGCCCAGTTTGCGCGAACATCTAAGGACTTTCAACAGATTTTCTGTAGCAGGAGGAATTCCGTCATCCGAGCTCATTTGCAGATGGTCTACAACAATGCGCCACTCCCTAGTCTTCTGGTTTCAGCTGGTCGCCATTGAAAAAAGCTCCACGCGCTGTGGTAGCGCACAGCGACTGCGGTAGGGAGAAGACCTTAATCATAAATATACATTATCAAACTTGTCGCCACTTTCTCGCAAAACGCCTGTGTCGTAGTGCATTTAACGATGTATCAGGAAGATAAGTTTTGAAAAAATTGTTTCTTTTTCCTGCGTTTGCAAGTAGGCTGAACATTTGGGTTTGATCGACAAGGGTTGAAATGGCATTTTTTTTGCTTGAGATATTTCGTGTAGAGCTAACGTTTCGGGCATTAGCCCTTCGTCGGAGCAGGCTGAGCTTTGTATAAGCAACATAAAGCCCTTTTACCAGCAACAGTGAATTCGTCCAACGTTGACTCTTTTGTAAATACACGTACATCATTTCCGAAGCTTGCATTATTTGTTGCTTTCTTCAGTTCTGCTCTTTTCAGTTACCAATACCATACAATCGTAAAGTGGTATCGCAGTAAGAAAAGGTAGGCACGAAAGGCAGTAGCTGGCAAGTTTCGAGGCCAATTACACACTTAAGTCATGAACGCGTAATTTTCTGTATTTTTGTAAGCTTGTTTTTCTTCGGATCTGAAATAGAGAGGATGCAAACATGCACCAGCATAAAATCACAGCAGAACCAGAAGGTCTGTGCCCTCTCAAATTAATAAGTGAAGTGTCGCCCTGTAATGCAGACATTGGCTGCATGATGATTTGGTCAGTATCGTCTTCCGCATGCATGGGTTTGCTGCCATTATCACGTAAACTAGCACTTAACGCTTGTTATCGGTGTTGGGAAAAATGTTTTTTTTTGTTTTTAGAGGCACCGTTCCGATAAAGTTCACTTCAGCACCTACAACGCGGCTTTAGTTGCAGCTTCTAGGCTGGTACTTCTTTCTTCGTTCTGAAGTTCGGACCAGTTGCAACAAGGTCTTGAGCAAAGGCTGTTCTGCTGCGAATCTTTACTGCCAACTATCTTCGCGTTCAGCGCACATACATTTTATAGTTGTTTGAATGTCAGACATTCTGATTAGAAAAAACATTGAAACTTCTTTTGTTCCCGGATAAACGAGCAGACTATTAAAATACTGACAGTGTTCAGTAAACTAAGAAACTGGTTTACTGGAGCGCAAAGCACGAGTGGTAGATGGTGGTTCTGGTGGTCTTGATGTTTCCGTCTTGAGATTGGGGTAGAAAAGATTTTTCCTTGCAGTATTTGTATCTGCACTCTTCATGAATGTATTGTCCTGCAGAGGTGCAGATGTTATCACCTCGCAATCGACTAGCTTTTGAAGCTCTGTTAACATCATTACACCCTTCTGTTCGAGTTGTACAGTTTCATGACCGTTTTTAGTGGCTCCTTGCAGATAACTCTGTTTTCAAAACGCTTGACCTGGTTTGACTGTAAAATTTTACTCAAATTCCTAGGTCGCTTTCCATTTGACCAGTCCGGCCGGCCGAGAAGAACAGGTTCTGGCCGTTTTAAATGGAAAGGTCAACGG
>JAOBRG010334609.1:0-15295 GCA_027574985.1 Umimayanthus nakama
CCAAATCCAGTTGGCAAAACAGCCAGTACATCACTTCCCACAGAAAGTTCCTTCACAGCCAGCGCCTGTTCATTCTTTAAACTATGAAGTTTGTTAGCAGAAATTAGCAATTCCAGCCAATAGTATTTCGGGGCCTCTGGCGGCCGCAGAATTCAAATATTTCTCCCGTTAGAAGGGCGTTCTTTTCCCCTTTCCCTGTCCCCATTCCCTTTGTGGCCAACTTTTTCACCACTCTCCTTTTTTGCCTTCATGAATGACTAGAATGCCAAGCTACGCTGGCTACTTTCTTGTGCATAAACCCAAAGTGACCCACGCCAGCCGGGTCTTGCCCTCATTTGAAGGTTTAAACCTGCTGACCCCCTGCATTTGAGAAAAACCCCTCATTTGTGTTCAAGCTCTGCATTTTTCATAAAATAAGCAAATTCCCAAAAGAACCGTAGTTTCCATGCCATGATTCCTACAAATAACAAATAAATGGCTTGTTAAACATGTTAAAAAACTACATAAGTTGCAAATAAAATGTTTTCCAATGTAAACAAGGTATTTCAACCAAGAAATAACCCTTTCAACTCCACATTTAATTTTGGCTGATAAAAAAGGAATTCGTCTTTAAAGGGCCATTTTAGAGACCCTAAATTTCAAAAGTCTTTGTAGAGGAATGCCCCAAGACCTCCTAGAAACTTCCCCCTTTGATGCTCGTACAAACACAGCATTAGGGTTTCTCAAACTTGGGGTCTGTGCTTACAAGTGGCCTATTAGTGGTCAAATTAACATAGTTCCACATTACTGTGTCTTGTTAGGCTGCCTGGTACTTTTTTCTTTGAACTCCCAACTTTTTGTTTTTTCTGTAGATAATTTCCCTTGTTGTGTATGTGTACATGTGTGTTTGTTGTTGAAGTCGATCAATGGAGATTCATACAGGTTTGCACTCCTGCCTTACACCGCATAACAAAACATGTAAAAAACCGAATTGTCTTTTCCAACAGGCAAAAGCTCTTATAGCTGCACAGTTGGACAATGCTATTGAGAAAGAGCTCCTAGAGAGATTGAAGATGGGAACAGTAAGTCAATTTTGTGAACTGTATGTACATAGTCAGGGTTCTCCACAAAGCATTTTAGAGTGGTAAAACGGCCTGCTATTTTATGAGATTTTTATTGTTGTGCACATTTAACCCATTGTAGTGCAAATTAATGACATTGTTATGCAAATTCCCGCCCTTCTGACTCAAATTTTCACACCCTTCTGGGGAGAACTCTGATAGTTTTGAACTGGAAAAAACTACTGATTAGAACAGGGAGCCCATTTTGTAGTCGTGTTCCTTTGTTGTTTTTGTGCTTGTAAGTTGCCTAATGTTCATTGCAATCATTAAATATTATTTTCGCCACTCAAACAGCCACGAAGTGAGCTGCTATTTGTCCTGTGTGGCTGACATGCTTGGCCGCACAGAGACCGCAGAATGTGGGGGGGGGAGGGGAGGGGCATGCGCCACTCCAATATTTTTTTAAAAATAATAAAGAGTAAGAAAAAATGTCTTGTGCCCCCCACTATTGAGTCAGTAATGGTACCCCCCAATCTCAAAGTTGCTCTGCGGTCCCTGCCGCATGTGATTCACTCAGAATTTTTTCTGAACTGGAGTAGCCATTGGAGTGCTGGAAACGGGATTTATTGACTGTGTTTGGTGTTAAGTGTATTCACTTTACTCTGTTGATGTCTTTTAATTTTTACTTTCAAGATTTTTTTACCTACACTTTTGTTTTATTGCTTTTAGTATGGAGATATCTACAACATACCAAGCACTGCATTTGACTCCGTCTTGGATAAGGAAGAAATTGAATCAGAAGTGGAAGAAGATGAGGAAGAGGAAGATGCACAAGAGGTTGGTGAACTTGTGTCAAGTTTCTTTGTGACATTTTCTGTACTAGTAGACTGACACACAAAATTGTATCTCCCTGTCACAATTGAACAAGAAAAAAAAACGGTAGTTTCTTGAGCATCGTACAAGGGTAAACAGAAGTCGCTTAGAACTGATTGGGGCTTTCTCATGTCAACTTGAGGGAGGAGGGGAGGGGGCAGGGGTGTGTGAAGGATGTCTTTGGGTTTGAAATTAATATTTTTTAGGGATCGGTCATTATTTGTGGTTGGGGTTGGGGATGAAAATATTTGGTGGAAAATATTTTTGGCCGTTTTTTCACATATGTGAGTTTTTTTTAAAAAGTTGTTTGCACTGCGAAAAGTCTCAAAACCAGGTTGCCCATAAATAATGACTGGTCCAAGTCCCTTACGATGTTTAAGTTTAAGAAAAGGGGAGGCGGGCGGTGAGAATCAACTGGAAATTTGTTTACTCCCTTACTAATCTTCTTTCACATTCCAAATGAGGCACCAAAACGGTTCCAAGCTTGGGTTTGGCGAAACTTTAAACAACGAGCGAGGTTGGCACAGTAAGACAGAGTCCGATCCCGGGTTCACTGCCCGGCCTGGTTGAGGGTTGAGTTATGGATGATTTTCTCTTGCCACGCCGTCCGTGGACAGGGACGTCAAACCGTTGGTCTTATCTCTTGACGTTCTATCGGGGTACTTAAAGGAAGTAAACACTTGTCGATAAGCGTACGCTAATGTACGTACCCTTTAGAGGGAGCCAGGCCTAGAAGGGACCACGTGTAGAATTGCCTGTGCTCCCGCTGAATACCATTATACTTGGCTTGTCCTGCTGAAGCCGGTTTTGTAAAACCCAAGAAAAGCCTAACTATTGAAACAGCTGCCAAATACTACACTGTGACCATTCGGGCATTTTGACCGTCTTGCGTAGAAGAAGTGTTTATGATTTTTCAAAACTTAGATGTTGAGAATTTTCAAGTATTTTTACTTTTGTATTTGAGAACATGGTGGATAAGAATTAATTTACATCAAGTTTTACCAACCGGTGGTAGCAAGGTAAATCGAACTGGCCTGGTGATTAGTAGAAGAAGGGAATAAATAGTTTATTCCTTTCTTAGGAGGAAGAGCCCGAATTTGTCGCTGAAGATGAGATTGAGGAAAGTGATTTGAGTGATATTGAGGTGAGTCAGGCGACACTATTATTTAGTATATTCCGCTGCTGTCATTGACTAAATCAGGTGTAAACGCATGCTTTGCTTGGTCTCAGAAAACAACCCGCCTCCGACTTTGATGTCCCGTATCAACATTCCTCGTCCACAGCAGAAACGAAGCAAGAGACAAGAAACCAATCTGATACTATCTAAAAGCAACAAAGGTTTCGAAAAGCAACAAAGGTTTCGTGCAGTCAGCTGCCTAAGGGATTAAAACGTTTATAGCGTACACATAGAGTTTTCATAAGATACATTTAAGCGTAACGCAGTCCTTATCAATGGATTTTGTATGAGCTCTTTAAATCTGTATCATAAAGTCTTTTCGTTTGGTTTTGGTAACATAAATAAACCCTGTTTGGCTCGTAGGTCGAAATATAGGATGGTAAACCGTTCTGGCTGAAGGATGAACTTGCGTGACAAGTTTGATGGAAGTGTTACTCGTTATACTTCTTTCAACTAGTTCTTGTTTACCTTTGGCTTTCTGTTATTTTCTAAACTTTTGGTAGAGGCACCCGCTTTTTAACTAACAAACTATGAACACAGGCCCGTAGGCTGAGGGGGTTCGGGGGATTCGGACGAACCCCCCCACTCACCCCCCCCTCCGAACCCCCCTCCCACTCGGTGCTGAGGTCCGCCTAGGAAAAACCGACAGCCAATTCGTGGAGCAAGTTATTGTCACTTTGGAGTGATGTTAGTGGCGACAGCTTAGAAACCTAGCTGGTGTGCACGTTTTACTTAAACAAAGGGCAAAAATATACCGCAGTATTCAAATTCAAATAGTTTCAAAATGTATTTATTCTTGATTAGCTGCGTCAGTTCAACTGTTGTTGTTGTTGTTGTTGTGAAACGAATTGTACTGCTACGACTACTTAGAAAGAGCGACGAAACCTTCCAAATTCACCTGAGAGTAAACTTATCAAAATGCACGTAATAGCGTCTCAGAGAGCCAATTTTTTTTGTTGTGTCTTCAGGATATCGGGTTAGAAGAAGAAGAAGAAGAAAGCGAAGAGGAAAAGGAAGAAGTAGAAGCGTTCAGTAAAAATAGGAGGAAAAGACAAAAGGACAGAGTTGAGATCGAGTATGAACACGAACATGACACCAAGAGAATCAAGCAGAGGGTCTGAAGTTGTTCCATTGCTGCGTAAACTGGAACCCTCTGTTACATTTCCTCAGAATTTCTCGAGAAAATATAAATATCATAGTTGGGAACAAACTCACTTGATGCTGCAAGATGTTAGCTTTTTCTCGATCAACACTGAGGAAAAGAGGTTACCCGCGTTTTGAGGAAAAGGGAGAGACTAGCAATGCAGTGACTGCCTTGGTTGCAAACAGGTAATCCAGTGACTGAAAGTTAAAGAAGGGAGTACGCGGGCTCGTCCAGGGACAGCGGCTGGGCACCGAGCCCGAAAACGTTATCATATCTTGGCAGCGAGAAATGCGCTGCCTGGTGAAAAGAAAAAAGCAAATTCACGGTATAATTCGTCTATAATTTGCTTTGCTCCATCAACACTCGAACGTGCAGACTGGAGTAACATGATGAAGAAATTTTGTTGCATGACTGAACTCTTTGTGAGCATCATGCCACATCTTGCCAATCCCCTTGCGCACCAACAAATAAAATTGATTTGGCTATTTTCAGAGTGCTCTTGTCTGGTTTCAACAACCCTGGAAGTACACATCGGCTTCTTTGATGTCGACACGACAAAGGAGAACTAAACTCAAGTGCACTTTAGAGTAACAATTTCTTCCGTTCACACTCCAAATACATATCAAGTACACTTCAAATGTATCGTTGTCTCCAGTTTGAGCCGGTCTATTGTATTGCTATAATTTGTTCACATAGAAAAGTTCTACTTGTCGAGCCAAAACATAGGCAAGTAAAATTGTAAATAAAACTGACAGGGACAAATGTGCAGAAAATTGTGTGAAAACCGCTTACCATAGTTGGGAAGGCAGATACAAAGATCTCTAAATATGCAACCGATGTCATACGTGTATGGTAGGGTACAAGGAAAAAACAAGCCATCAATTTGCTTCCATTTTTTTCTCGGAATGTTGAATTTGCTGCTTATAGTAAAGGAGAAACTGTTTTACGTACGCACCTAGTTCAAAAAAGGCGGTCTACTGAGTTGTTGCATTGTGCATTGCGCATTGTTGCGTACCCAGACCGCAATGCACTATGGATATAACGAGTTTTTAAATCAATGCCTGCAGTGCATTCCAAGACCGCAAAGCATTGTGGCTCGCATTGCTTCCATGGCTAATACACAAATGTCACTGTCTTATAGTTGGTGCTTACAATACTGTTTAACAATTTGTGCACGTACCCCGTCCCCATCCCTACTCCGCGGTCACTGATTTTAAGGCCAATCTCAGCCTGGGTGTTCTTATAAAAAAGTAGGGTGTAGCCTGTCCGCAGACGTTAATTTTCCCTCGCTTCGGGAAGCTACTGGCTACTTATTTTTTATTTTTTTAGGAATGCTTAACTTTTGGGTTGAGGCTGAATGTTCTTTTAAAATAACTTAAAAATATTTTTTCAACTTCGGGTATTTTCGAAACGTTCTTAAACAAACCTGTGGGTGTTGTATGTATAACTGTTTATTATTTTCCATTCTCACAGCGTTGCACTGACGAATACTAGCCTAGAAACAAATCTTTTCCATGATATCGATTTTGTGCAGAATCCTAAATTGTCGAGCGAAGCGAGAAGGAAGTTTGTTCTTGGTGTACACAGGAGGAATCCCACAGCGGTGGCACATCGGTTGAGCTTTACACTAATGTCACACTGCTGTCCACACTAATGTCACAGCGGTGACAATATACCACTAGTGTAACATTAATGGTAATTACAGTGCTGTGACAGCGATGGCTGCAACATTAGTGTGTCATCGATGTAAACTGACAACGGTGCAACAACGTTGACAATGACAACACTGTAACACTACTGTGACAGCGGTGACAACTGACAGCGCTGTCACACTGCTGTCAGTTGCCATCGCTGTCACACTATACTAATGTACACATCGCTGTCACAGCGCTGTCAGTTGACACCGCTGTCACAGCGCTGTCAGTGGTCACCGCTATCACAGCAGTGTCAGTTACCACCACTGTCACACTAATGTAAACATCGCTGTCACGTCGATGTTATAACCACTGATGTCCCAGCGCTGTCACTGTCAGCGCTGTAACATTACTATCCGCACCATTGCTGTCACAGCGCTGTGCTCGTTTTCGCTGTCACAGCGCTGTGCACATCGCTGTCTCACCACTGTAGGATTCCTCTTGTGTAGCATGCACATTGGGTCATTGTGTCCCGTTGTATTTATACGAATCATTTAGGGATGTCCAGAGTACTTAAAAAACAAGGGGCAGCCATGGTAGCCCCTACTCGGGGCTTTGAGTTTGTTGCAAAGATTTTTTGCAAGCAAAGCATGTTTCTGCAGTCAACATCGCGCATCTTAAATGCACGTCGTTATGGTGCTTCTAAATTGCAAGTTGTTTTAATGATTCGTCCTCGTGAAAGCGTGAGATTAAATCGAAATGCGCGAGACTTGAGGGTACTGAGTAATCCTGAAACAGGGTTGCCACGGTCCTTGAAAATCCTGGAAAGTCCTGGAATTGGTAAAAGAAAGTTCCAGGCCCTGGAAAGTCCTTGAATTTGGGATGTGGTCCTTTAAAATCCTGGAATGGGCAAAAAAATTTACCTTTAAGCGCAAAAAATAATTAAAATTGTCATAATTGGAGTTCAATATTTGATATAACAATGTCTGAAAATAAAAACAGTTGCTGAATTTTATCCCAGAAGCAAATCTTGTAAAGCTTACTGCAGAATTTGCATACAGGGTAAGAAAATTGTTTAAATATCGTTTATTTTATTTGGTACAAAGGTCCTTGAAATTGCTAGAAAAGTTCCTGGATATCCTGGAAAAGTCCTTGAATTTCACATCCAGTTTACAGTGGCAACCCTGCTGAAAGCACAGTTACCCCAAATCTCGCCGCAACTTTACAGCTTCTACCATCGTGGATGTAGGTATTGTAATCTAGCAAAGTTCAGGAAATTTCGAATACAAAAAAATAAAAACAATAACCAAAAACAGAGGCGGAACCTTGTCTCGAGCGCTTTCCGGCACCGAGTAACGAGTGTCGCGGAGCGCTTTTCACAATGAATATCGTTGAAAGTTCTATTTAAAGTTTGTCGTGATCAGTTTTAGTTCATTGAGTGGTACGTCATTAAGGCTGGAGTTTTAATCTGTGAGTTTATCCGAAAAAACAGAGCTAGGGTCTCACAGGCTGTTCCGAGAACGTCCAGATCCCCGGCCAGAAGAATTGGTGAGGAGTGGCCAGTCTGAAAAGTTGTAAATTTTAGACTCGAAAAAATGTCTTTTTACTAGTAAATTTCCGTGGACCTTTTGAACGCATGGTTTTTTTCTTCGTTTTTGTTTTTATTTTCTCCTTTTTTCCCATTCTCCTGTTGTTTTATTTGCCGGGGTAAAAGAACAACATAGTTATAACTGATATGTTTTCAAAATTTCATGTCTGGATCTTTTCAACTGACTACAGTCGACTGTCAACGACACTCACGATTCGTGATCGCTGGTACATTTAAATATACATCCTTTTTTACAGAACCAGTAACTTTCGGCACAGCCTGGACTGTTCTTAAATTTTTGGCGATTTCAGCTTCAAACTGTTCTTAAATTGTTCTTAATTCCTGGTAATCCCACTCAGAACAACAAAACGACGCTAAGAGTTAGAATTAATTACGTGTTTGCATTTATTTCATTCTGCTACACTGATGGGAAAAAGTTTGACACTATCTATACAGTGTCCGCGAACGTCAAGAGCTTGCTTATCACTCCTCCAGCGCTCGATGACCCAGCTAATTCTACTGGGTCTCCTGTACATGTATGTTCTTCTAGATGTGTTCAAAAATTAAATGAACTTTCTTAAGTTTTTCTGGTCAAAATTTCAGCCTGGTGAGTGTTCTTAGCTTGTTCTTAATTTTTGGGCAAATCTCAACCTTGGTGTTCTTATAAAGTTTGTTCTTAAAAAAAAGTGTGAATGCTTAAATTAAAATAAAAGTTCTCCATACTCTGCTTATGCTAGTATGTTCTCAAATTTCAAGCATTTTAAGCGTCATGTTCTTATAAAAAAGTTCTTTTAAAAAAGAGAGTGTACAAAGGTTTGTGAAATTGCCTTCACCCGGGCCTTCAGGAAGCTTGCATGCAATGAACCGCCATTTGTGATACTCTGCTGAACATTGCGCCGCACAAAGGACGGAGTCACGCGGTCCGGTAAAGTCGTCACATGATTTCCTTGACCCAGGGCCAACTGTCAAGTGACTATTTTAAAGTACCAACGCTTTCTTCTTGTACCATACTTCCGGTGTACTCTTCGATTTTATCACTTCAGTGTCACTGTAAGTACAGGAATATCGCGGATGACCATCACAAGTACACGACTTTAGGTTTACAGCTACAGTTTGTAACTTCAAAGAAAACGATGCCACAACTCGCAAGAGGTGATGTTACGACAGCGTCCCGTGTAGACCCGTCCTCATCGATGTCGTAATACCGTCTGTCCAAACAATAAGTTACCTCGCCAGTCACGTTCTGCTGAGAGCTTGAAGAGCGAATGGTTACACAGACCTTCTCATAGCAGGCAAGTACCGAGATTTTTACGGATACTTCATCCTAACAAGAGGTTGAGTATATTCGTTCTTTAATCCACTAAGAGTGTGCTTGCTTGGAGCTGTATTATATTAAATATTTTCTTATAGTTATAAGAATCAAAAGTTTCGTGAGTTTGCGAACCAAGCGATTCTTTGCTTCATCAGAGGTTTCAACTTCAAATAGTTCTCGATCAGTTAATGCAAATCTATGCTTAAAGTATTTTGAAATTTCAGCCTAAATACTCTTGTAAGACTGACACGAACTGTAAAGATACAGCGACAGGGTTAAAAACGGCAACAAGCTTAGCTGTAGAAACTAATTTTACTTGTATGGAAAAAATGTTCGTAACACAACGGTGTTTATGTTAATCATTCAGAAACAATACTGAGCTTGAGCTTATTCTAAGATAATTCTTAATTTTCAAGGGATTTTGAGCCTCATATTCTCATAAATACGGTTCTTGTAAAAACAGCCGATGTATTTTGGAATAAGATTATGTTTCTCTCTTATATAATCTTTTGGAAGTGTGCTGTCGTTCAAATTAAAACCAAGTATTTTATTTTCCACATACAGGTCACAGTTCCACTCAAAATAGGTTCAATCGAATGTACCTTGAACTAATATATCCACTGATTGAATCAATAATTACCATATGATCTAAGATTTTCTAAGAATCATTGATCCTTAAATTAGTTTTCCAGCTAGTTTTCTCACGGTTGCACGAACCTACCTATTGCAAAAGCCTTTCGTATGTTTCAAATATGGGAAAATTTTACTGACTAACTTAGCTACTAGAAAACATCTATATTTTGTCAGTTTATCTACAGTATGCTTTACTTTACTATCTTGGGTATCAGCTGGGTTAGTGGTACTTTGTTTTAGAGTGGCTAAAAATAGAAGTGGCCTTGCTCTCTGTTATAACTATGTGTATATCGAGTTAGAATCATGTACAAATATTTATTTTTAGGGGAAATGAGAATTGATAACATTTTTAAGATATAAATTTTGCATGTTTGCTTTTTCCCATTTCTGTGGTGTTCGTTAATTCGAGTGTTGGTTGCATTTGCAAGGAGTCGCGGCAATAAAACTAACATAACTTCATTATGAGAATTGAAATACAATTCAAATGACTCTTCAATTGCTTAAGGGAGCACAGAAACTCCTAACGAAGAGATGTACTTTCAAGACTCCGTAACTAGGAGACTACCCTTGGTGCCAGGGGAAAGACTTTGCTCGTATTATTCCTGTTTGAGCGAAGTCTTTCCTCTTGAACCAAGGTCCCAGAGAGAGACAGAGAGACGATCGAGGGTTTAACTTTTTGGAGATTGACAAATTATCTGTTCCGTAAACAAGCTTTTATTTTCGTGATTGATTTGTCTGCAAATAAACTTTCTTTTAATAGATGACTTGTCCAGTGATGGATAATCTTTCTTTGTACGTGCAGGATGCAAATGAAGAAGTCGGTCTCACAACAGCGAACCCGGCACCCGCGGAGTTGTGGTAAATTTTAACCTATCAAAGAACCCTCGGGCCGATATAAACGGAAGGTCTGTTGAGGCCTGCGGCCCGGTCGAAATATGGCCGTTGTGAGCGGTACATGGGGGTATTACACGGGTTACGAGTCCTCGCAAAGTACTGGTTCGAATGGGGCTAACTCAGTCCATATTTTGGTCGGGTTTTTTTTCGCCCTCAACTACATGCTGGGCTATGGGTTCCTCGCCGTGCCATATGCAGTACACCACACGGGACTGGCCGTCGGCTGGGTGTTCATTCTCTCTATATCCGCCATGTGTTGTATCACTGCTTGGTGGACACTTGAAGTTATGGCCCGCGCTCAGGTGAGATATTTCATAATATTTTAACTAATCTAACACGTTAAAGTTTGCGCCTGCTTGTGGAAAGTTTAGTATTCTTCAAGTTGTTGGCCAAGTTATGAAATTGAAATCATCCCCCACTCTCAGAATTAGTGCGAAAAGCTTGCGGTCTCTGTTGAGGAATTATCTAATTAAATTTACACGAGAATTAAACGGCAACAAACATTCACTTTGTACATTATATTTATTAGGGACCGTATTTTCTTTTTTATTGCCAGGGTTTAGCTGAAGGGAAACTCTTTTCCCGTCTTATAAATCTTCTGTTCAATCTGGCTTTTACGTATTTTTTAGTACAAACAACTGTTTTAATACGTGTAAAACTACCCGAAAGTTTTTCCAACCAACCTAATTTCTTTTCAGCCCCAATCTCAGCTGTTTTAAATGATGACCGCTCCCCCGTTTGCCACACTGTTGTTTGGTACGCTGCTTCTTCATAAATGCAGAGTTCCAGCTTGAATATTTTCACTTGCCGATATTTGTATTTCAAATTTTTGACTGCTTTGTGAGCTCAAAGCAAACAAACACGACTTGTCTGTCTTTGTTGATATTTGACCTGCCAGTTGGGCTTATAAGAATATTTGCAGAGGTAGAAGAAGAAGAAAATTATTCCATGGTCGATATACCTCGGGCGGAGCAAGAGCAACAAAGGCCGAAAGCCCCAATGCGCAATGACAACGCGAAATAGAGAGCATCCAATACTTTCTTAATTTTTCCTGTCGTCCGGTTTTTTTCCTCCCCGAGGACCACATGAACAGGCCTTGTCCAGTATTCTGGTTCTAGCAGTTTGCTCCGATACACACTTTTCTTTTTATAAACGCAATCCCGGGTTCTTATTTTTTTTGCAGTCGTTTTCGAGCAAAAATCAAGGTTCGGTCGGTTGGGTGAAATAAAAGCCAAAAAAAAAAGGCTCTAATTTTTTTTGCGTGCATAATGTCGCTTTATTTAAGCACATAAGGTCGGAACCGAGGCCCAAATTGGACAAATTTTAAGAAAACTGTAAGCTCAGGCTGGGGCTCGATAACTATAAAAACTTTTCAGGTAAAAATATTTGTTTCATACTTTATATGTAAGCAAATTCCGTTTCACTAGAGATGCAAGTAATCGAGACCAATAAACTATTTCAACAAACAACGACTGTAACCATGCTGTAACTTTTACGTTATGACCAAAGCAGTGTGTTCTCAATACTTTTCTCCATACATTTCGCTTTAATAAGTTGGGAGAGTTAACCTTTCATCTGAAGTAATTTATTTTGGATGATCGATTTACATATTCTCGAAACCACTTACCCAATCTCGTACTAATACTGTGAGGAGAAGATAGATATTAACGACGTTACCTTTCAGGCCTTGGAGTACTGGAGGAACACCTGCACCAACCCGTCCCGATACCTTGATCCCGCACAGACAGTCAACTGCGACTCTCCGGCAATATCCGACGGCGAGGGTCCCAGCCCCGCCTCCAGTATAAGGCTCAAATGCCCGGTACCCGTGTACGAGATTGACAACACGCGCAAGTTTGAACTGACCGAGCTGTGCGAACTGTTCCTGGGCTCCACGGGGAAAGTGTTGTACATCTTGGTGCTGAGCCTGCAGCTTCTGGTCAGCTGTTGGCTTTATATAACTGTAGCAGTGACGTCATGGTCAATCAACATACCATGGAACATCAGCGCTAGTGCGCATGTGTGTCAACCGCAGGAGTTCCACAACGTGATTCTGCCAACCCGCATGGAATGCCGAACGACATATCGTTTCTACGTGTTTTGCTTTGCATTGATAATTGTGCCTCTCTCGTGCATCGATTTCAGGAAGCAAAAATTCTTCCAGGTCTTCACGACTATGTTTCGTTTCATGGCCGTCCTGTTGATGACGTCACACGCTATATATTATTTTATTCAAGAGGAAGTTCAAGTGTCGAAGGTCGGCAACTTTTCCACGCAATTCAACGCGAGTTCCGTCCCCGCGCTGCAAGTCACGGGCTCCAAAGCCGTGTTAATACATGATGGTACAAAATGGCTACTGTGTATTCCTGTTATGGTGTATGCCCAAACTCTACACCAGGCCATCCCGGCCCTGTGTCACGTGGTCAAGAAGCAGTACTCGTACAAGCAGCTGTTCACGTGGGTGTTCGCGGCTACCAGCTTGCTGTACTGCGTGTACGGGACAACTGTCGCCTTCGTGTTCAGTCACAAGACGCTTGAAAACAGTGCACTCAACTGGGTAAGTTGCTGTCCAGTTGGCGCCTGCAAAGGATTCTTGCCTCGCAAGCACTTTAAGTAATAATAATGAGAAGAAGAACAAGAACAAGAACAAGAACAAGAGTTAAGAATAAGAATAAGAATAAGAATTAGAATAAACAAGAATGAGATTAAGAATAAGAATAAGATAAAGAATAAAAAAAGAAAAAGAATAAGAATTATAGCAATAGAAATAATCAGGAACGATTTGTATAGCGTACTGAATTCCCTAAGTTCTAAGATGCTTAGGAGAGAGATTGAAAGCAACATATTGTTGCTTTTCGAGACAATACGTTTAAAGGCATAGGTACAAATAACAAGATTTCTTTACCAAAAGACCATCTGTTCTAGCAAATATTCCATTCTATTCCTTTTTATAACTTGCAACTGGGGTATCCCTCCTTGTATGAGCCATCTAGATGCAAGTCTGTTACGTTAATGTGTTTAAATTCTATCTTTTTTATAATTGTATATACCACTTGTTAATTCAGTTTACCCTGCAAGAGAGTGGAATAAACGATATTATTATTATTATTATTATTATTATTATTATTAATTAGTTCCTACAAAATTGTGAAACTAAATATCGAAAGAAAGCGTAATAAAAATTTTGGCGAAAAAAGAGTAAAAAGATAAAAGGTGTTATTACATGGTGAACAAAAATATATAACTAAAGATGTAGCTTTTATAAAAGATAACAATTGTCAGCATCAATAATTACACTATGAAGGAGTTGATAAGTGAAAAAACATTAGTTATCAACGACATTGGATAAGTCATAGTAACATTCTTTTTTCTTGCTGATCTAATATTATTTTTCTCTGTTTCTAGATCCCGTTTACGAATTCAGACAACATGGTCGAGAGCATTATCGCTTATATTATTGTAATTTTCCCCTCCATCGACGTCTGTTCGGTGTTTCCCCTGGTGACAGTAACCCTTGGCAACAACCTCTACTCAGTCATGGTGGGACGGGATACGAGTGTCACTGAACTTGACCAAGGCGAGACCGACAATAAACGGAAAATCCTCTACAGAGTGGTGATTTCCCTAACGTCGGTGATACTAGCCGTATTCATGGCCAATCTGCTGGAAATTGTGAAAGTGTGTGGTATCTTTAGTTTTTTGATTGTGTTCATTTTTCCAGCACTGCTTCAGTACAAATCTCGCCGGAAGTGCAAGCGGGTGTTCGGGAGAGAAGACCGCCTTACTGAGCATGCGTACACCATTCGCGGGTGGCACACAGATGCCGGCCGGAAAAGATCCTGGTCCAAAATGCAAAGCGTTCACAGTGAAAAGGAAACACCTTACTCTTCCATATTTAGCTTTTCACTTTGCTCGATTCTGATTGGCTGCTTGGGACTTATGATGCTTGGCGTTACCGGAGTAACGCTGCTTATGAAGAAGACAGACGTTTGGTAGCGTGAGCTAAAAAAAATTCGACTTTTAGGATTTGACTACGAATACGACTTCAGAGCTTTTAAACTTGTGTTGTTGACTACGAGGTTGTTAGCAATTCTTGTAGTAAACAGGAAGAAGGCCGCGCGATTTGACCAGATAATGGTTTCCAAGAACCCTGGCCGTACCAAATGTCGTGCCTCGTACTCTTAGTCAATCCTGAAGTTCGCTAACGAGGAAACTACCACTGACTAAAGTATTGAATGGAGGTTTGGTAAATGCTGAACCAGTGGCGTAGCATCCTTGGCAACCGAGGTGTAGTCAGTCTTGAAAGGGCACTTTTCAAAATATCGGACACCCAGCGAAGCGAGTCCGAGAGCGGCTAGGCCAAATGCCCTGAGTTTTTTCCCGCCCAACCCCTTGGTATCCAAAGAAGGAGGCGTTTGCCTTCACGAAATTTCTTGCAAAAAAAAAATTCTTCAAGTATTTGTGGCCAAAGCTATTGCCATACTGGTGCAATTGATTAATAAGATTTCTTTATAAAATCATGTTCTTCTTTTTTCTAAATTAATTTTAATAGTTAGTTTTCTGACGAAATGATATGAAAATAAGAGAGATTATGTTTCCAAAGTTATCGTTAGCCAATCCTAACGTTTATTGAGTACGTAACAAATAAGCGTGTGTTGCTCATACATTTTTTTATAAATTTTTTCAATGTTTCATTCTTTCAAATATTGTATTCTTTGATGATTTAAACCTAATTTATCGTAAATCTTAATGTATCTATATTTCATATTGCTGATTTTCGTTTAAGATTACCGTTCACGTTGGAACGGTTCAAAATTTCGAAACTAAGATTTTTGCAGAAAGTAAAAATACATTAAGTGAGCTTCTAGTAGGAAAAAACGTTTTCCAAAACGTCTAATAGTTTGCTAGGTATGACGAACGAGGGTTTTTACCGGAAGTGAAACTGTATGAAGTGCGGCGTACTTTAGGAGTGAATTTCTCGAAACATGTTTTTGCTAAAA
>JAOBRG010334620.1:0-15293 GCA_027574985.1 Umimayanthus nakama
TAACCAATTGTATTTACAATTGATAATAATTTGAACTCTTGAACTCTCTTGAACTCTTGAACTCTTAACCAATAAGGGCTTAGTTTTAATCCATACATTACTGACATTGATATGATCTTTTAGACTGTATGTATTGCATGCTTACTATTTTAATTTCCCAGAGTATCTCGTGTAGACAGAACTGAAAACCTGTTTTTAACAACTATTCAGTTAAGGTTCAGAATGTTGGTAGCTGCCAATCGAAACGAACTCGTTTACTCTTTAGTAAGGTATTTTAAAACTAAGTTTTTTTTGTTTTTCATTACGTCAGTTGATATAATTGCCTTATTAAACTTAATCAGTTTTGTTTTGTTTTGTGTTTGTTTTGTATTTGTTTTGTTTGCTATGTTTTGTATTTATTTTGTTTTTGTTTCATTTTTTATTTTTATTTTGTTCTTTATTGTGTTTGCTGGCGTCATTTCAGTTTGTCATTGTGAATTTTTCTTTATTGAATGTAAGCCTAGCCCTGCCATTGTAATCTTCCTCATCATTGATGAAAGTGTTACAAACGTGAATACAAACAATTTTTTTTCAGTTATTACTAAGAAACCAGAGATACCCACACCACGTATACACTGGGGAAGTTCTAAATGGACAACACCTCGACCATGGATAACTAAGAAAACATTGACAACGAATCAACCCTGGAGAAAATATAGATGGAGACCATCTCAACCGGCCCGGAAAAAGTATAGATGGACAACACCTCGACCCTGGATGACTGATAGATGGACAACGAACCGACCCTGGATGACGACGTATGGACGGAAAACAGCTCGATACTGGAGGACGTATAGATGGACAACCCATCGACCCTGGAGAACGAATGGGTGGAAAGCAACTCCATCTTGGAGGATGTCAGAGATGAATTTACGTAAGACATGTTTTGACGGTTTAAATGCTCATTAACTAATGCTTGCCATTGTTCGCGCAAGTCTATCTGAAAAAAGCAAAGAATAAATTCACCAGCTGCTTACAAAAACTGCTCGACTTATCGGAGAATAGTGTACATACCGACCATTGTGTTTTAATAATTTTGCATCTAAACAGTTATCACGAACATCAATGTCATATGTACAGGCACGATGTGTTATCATACGGCTTTTGATATTCGCAACCAAAGAAACATTTGAAGGAAAGTCAATGGGACCCCCTTCTACTTTCGACACAATTCATCCGATTTACATGAAGTTTAGTACGCTTGTAAAGCCTCATTTGTACTTTTAGTTAAGCGAAACCATGTGGTATCTTATTGGTTTCCATGGCAACAATAGTCAAATAAATGATGTCACAGGCGGCCGCCATTTTGGACTTTTAATTTTTTTAGATTTTGTTCAAATTTAGACTTTTGCACTTCAAAATGACGAGAATACAGCATTTAGCAATTGAAATCCACAAAATAGCTAGAACCCATTGTGAAGTTGTCAGTATTTAGTAAGTTCCTAGCAAGAAATTGAGATTTCGCAGTCAGCACATATATTGCGCGGCTTTTATGATGACGTCGTCAGACATGACGTCATTTAATAACGTCAAAAGATATGTTAACGAACAAAGAACAATTGTATTAAAACTTTTGACAATCGGCGAAGCAGCAAAAATGTAAAGCCAAAAAAAATCGAAGCTTCTGGAGTTAAATAATAGGAGAGTTCTTACCTATACAGTTTTGCAAGTGCCTTCATACGGCTTTGTCGTGATCACGTGCTAACAAGTGTCACGTGTCTCACATCTGTGTAAGCTATATAACGTATTTTGCCAAACAGTGGTCACTAATTCAATTGGAAAAAACGCTCACATAAAATAGCTTTTGTGATCTTTGTTTCACTCATCAAGGAAATCCAAACGGCAAGCATTGATTAACACAGCTGCTTAACGCTTACGCAAACACATGCTGTAATACAAATACATATTACAGTAATCCTAAAAGATTCATAGGCAAGCATGATCCGGACGGTATTGGAACCCACGGCCCTTCGAGCTGCCAGACGCCGCTCTACCAGTTGATCATGAGCTACTGAGTCAATTTGTAGGGGTGGACAGGCTGCAAAAGCTGGTCTTGTGTGAGCCACCACCCCATCCCCAACCCAAACTTAACCCCACCTCCAGAAACATATGGTTGGCCTCTTACCTTTTTTAAAGTGAAAACTAGTTATATCAAATAAAAACATTTTTGTAAATCTGTTCTAATTGATCTTTTCAATAACAGGAAAGTGCCCTCGAGATACCTGGAGAGAAGCGAAGCATGGCAAGAATGAGGCCATAACGATTCCTAACCTCCGTTCACACTACAGTTTCGACTGCAGCTGGGTAATACGTGCAGACAGTGGCTCAGGAGTGAAGCTTCACATCACCCAGCTGGCACTTGAACCAGCTCGCGATTATGTAGAGATCAGGGACGGTCCGGATAAGGAAAGAAGCCCAGTTATTGAACGTTATTGGGGAAGGTAAACTACCGATCAAACTTTAGCATCTTTCCTTGAGAAGCTCTCTAAGTGTTTTTTAATCTTGAAGCCTGAAAAATTTACTCCCATCCCAACAAGCGAAGAATAAGTTTCATATCCAGCGCTGCGCAGCTGCATTGAAAGTGAGAGACTTAATGTTGACTTGAAGTTGGAAAACGGATTGGAGATCAGGCTTAGAAGAGGTAATCTCAGTATCTCTCAGCTACAGTTTTGAAAAAAGTGGGCCCTCCTTTGCAGTCCCTGCCCACACATGTCTGCACGGCACCTCAGCTTCGCGTAATAGAAAAAGTTACTCAAGAATTGCAAAGTTCGTTACTTCTGTTTCAAATTTCATTAAGAATTAGTTGCCATTTTTTCATTCCATCTCATGTTTTGTGAAGTATCCATTTTTGTGGCAGATGACGCAAGATAATACGTTACTGTGATAAATAAAATTGATTGGATGTACTCCAGCATAATGTTTCACACACTCGTGACATCCATACTATTTGACCTAAAAATGGATTTTGCTATATCAAAATTGTGCCTTTTTGTAAAAAAAGAATTAAAACTCACAGTTATTCATATTCTTCTGAATATTTAGTTTTGACATATAAGACGATGTTCTCTAGCTATTTCCAACAATGCCGGCCTTATTGATTCATATATTTGTTACCATGGCAACAGTGGCAGTTTTAAGTGATGATTATTACTATGCAACATAATAAGAGAGTCGTACACTAATTGTATGCCAAACGGCGTGTACTAATTCTCCTTATTTTACAGTTCTCGACTAATCAGGTTTCAGAAAATGTGCTCATAATTGCACTGAAATCTTGTGTTTTTGTTTGAATTAATTAATAAGTTTGCTGAGAGGAATGCTAACACTAGTTTTGTTCTATTCGTTAACAGAAAAGTTTTTGACGACGATGCTGGGCTTGTGTTCTCAAGTAGGCGTTGGTTGAGAGTTACCTACCATTCAAACGGGAGACGGGCCGGGGATCAGAACTCCCCCGCATTCCTACTCACCTACACAGCGTTCTACCAGTCGGACAAACATAACGGTAAGGGTCGTTGATCCCTTGTACATTTCTTTGACAACTCTTCCACACAAGAACATCTCAAACAGACACGTTTTTCCTATACAAAAACACCAGGGCGCTACTTTTACGGCACATGGCTTTGTACACTTAAAGCCGGTCTGCAAAAACTTCCCGTATACGAGAAAGAAAATGTATCACAGAAATTACGCTCGCACAAGGGTTTCACTAAGCCACTTTTTATTTCATTTTGGTGATGAAACCACTGTATTCAACTATATTGAAAAGTTTGTTATAACTAAATTACGGAAATCCAAACGTAATTAAAGCATGCAAGATTAGAGTTAAAAAAAGTTAAAGTTAAATAAGAGCGTTTGCTAAGTTTACCTTCCACTGCAGTAGCAGGTTTTTTATCATGCTCAACTAGGTAAATTGTTGACAGTACTTTTTAATAAACATCCCCTGCAACCGTCAACTGTGGAGTGTTATTCTTAGACTTGCAACTGTAGCCTGAGTAAAGGCTGGGCTAAACTAGGTTAATTACATGAAGCGCGCTACATTGTAGCCGAAATGTCTCAGCATATGTGTCCTTGCGTGGCTTCACTCCCTTCCGCTTCAACTTGAACTCGTCTTGCGTTAAGGCTGGTTTCCACTTCAGCGAATTTGGTCGCGCGAACCGATACGATCGCATGCACCAGCACTGAAAAAGAAGCAATCTGATTGCCTTGAGCTCATTCTGGTCGCAAAAAAGTTGAACTTGATTCAACTTCCAGAACTGACCGCGCGTTCACCAGTAAGTGCTCGCTTTCAGCATTCCCAGATATCCCATCGCTTGGTCGCGCGGCCGAATTTGCCGAAGTGGAAACCGGCCTTCAGGTCCTCTTCCACTTCTTCATAGACCGACTCTTTCGCGTCCCTGTTCACATAACTCACACAAGAGATGCCTCAAAGACATTTCCTCGCTTCATAGTTGTTATGAGCTGTTCTATTTCCACGTCACTCCAACAACGCTTCTTTAAACTTACTTTCTTCATCGATACTTTTACTTCTTCGGCCGCCATTTTGTCTGTTGTGATTTATTTTCGAGTCTGACTGGGGCCGAATCTGTGCAATTGTTGCGTGTTTACAAGCGGTCGACAGGTAGACGAGGGTGACTAAACTGTAGCGGATACACGGAATCTAAAGGAAGACGCGAACGACTAAGAAAGAGTGTGAGAAACTATGGAGACTGGAAACGAGAGATATGGCCTGCACGGGCATTTGAATGTCTTGAGAATATGTCTACTCCTTGAAAAGTCTCCGAATTTGCTGTGACGTCAAAAATTTGTTTACGTCATCAACAAAATGACGTTATCGTTTCTTATTGAAGCTTTTTATTTAATTCCTCTGAAAAAGAGACACAGTGAACAGAAAATGTCGACAAGAGAACCAGAAAAACGTATAAAGCAAATTCGTTCCTCATAACCCTCAAAAACTACATTAAGAAGTAAAATGAAGGTGGCAGTTGAGAGATTGAAAAATTTGCATAAACCTGCATCACTGTCTATACAATCATTTTACATCAATATTTCGGATTTTTGTTGGTTGAGGAGTTTTCACATTTTTCCCAGAATGCTATGTTTTTTTCGAGGAAAATGAGTTGAACTGAAAACCATTGAAAAGTTCATGGCACCCTTTGTTTTGGCCAAAGTAACTAAGAAAATATTGTTTGCACGGCATTCTTAACGCAGAGTATAAGAATTAAGAAAAATTGGAAAGTGTATTAGGAAAATGGGGTAACCATGGCAATGGCGTTTAGCAAGTGTTTACGAAACAAAAGCCAAAATATTTCCCGTAAAATCTTTGGAAAATTTGCGAAATTTCAGCTTCTAACACATAAAACCGTTTTTGAGTTATGCACAAAAAGCAAAAAACCAGTTGCCCCCCTCCCTCCCCCTCCCCCGGCCCTTGGGTCAGATAGGGTTAAATTCGATCCGCCTTCTTGTAAAGTCCGTAAATTTCTTCAAAATTGTCTTATTGTAGGGTTGTAGAAGCTGTTCTGTAAGTCTCAGAGGTCAACTAATCGGGTACAGTTCCGATTTGGTTGACAACTTCTTTGTTACAAAGATACTAAACAAAACATTTTCAGCCTTCGGTCGGAATGCGATCAATACTCAGTGACAGCTCAAGCACGCCAGGCGCGGTAGCTTTGCTGATGTTCTTTTTCTTCTACACAAGTCTCTATTGACTCTGCCAGAGGACTAAGGTAGCGGTGGATATGGAACAAACAATATGGGCTCGTACTTCTTACGTTCAGCCGTCGTCTTGTTCGTATTAGGTGAGTATACATACGGTGTACATTCGTGATTAACTGAAAACAAATGTGTTTTAATAAGCGGAATCACGAATCTCGTCCGACTGAAAAAATTAGCAGCAAAGACGAATTGTTGACTTTGAAACTTGGAGAATCTTAAAAAGCAAGCAATGACCAATGAAATCTTGCTATAAAGTTACTCGAGAGTCATGGAAAACATGTGAAGATAAACCAGTGAATTGTAAGAGCTTAAAAATCATGAATATCCGAAATGAAGTGATTCCGCTTCCATCCCCGAGTAGTTTGCCTTAAAACAGAGCCAGAGTGAGAGTGCTCTGGTGGGATGTAAAACATAAACTGCTTGGGCCGGTGGGCAGCATGTTCACACTGTCTAAAGAGAAATTTGGACTAGTTACAGCTCCCTTTAAGAAGTGTTTTCATAGTTTTCTCTGGCAAACTTTGAGTTTAAATTCGCCATGAAAGCTACTCGAACTTGCTGAATATTTTTTTCACGAATTGTCCGACAAAGAGCGTGGCAAGAGGCCTCGTAGTTAAACAGAAGATACATAAACGTTTCAGTCAGTTTAACCGGAAAGCCATGGTTCGTACCTCACAGAAAGTAGTAAAAAATCCAACTCTGCTTTTGCATTTGCTTTTACGCGGTTCATTTTGAATGTTGAAGGTCATGATTACCAGGATATGATAACCACAAGACGGAAATGGCTTTTGGCCATACAACTACCAACACTAACAATACTCGATGAACAATTCGTTCGATGTTTATACAAACGCTTTGATCCTATACCGTGTTCTAATTCTATGGTAGTAAACGAAAATCTGATGTAGCATCTGTCAGTGGTAAATACTAATGTTGAAATATTTTCTCGCTCAAACTGTTAGCTTCATAGTTAACTCCTCATGGCGGTATACAAACATCGCATCAAGGGCTATCACATCATCGGCATTGCGTTGGTTTGAAGCGGAAAGTTTGTACATTATTAACAGCCAAGCTTACACAGATTTTCTTTAAACAGTATGAGGAAATTAAATATTTCAGGGTGCTCTTTAAGACAGAAACCGAACAAGATACAACCAAATATTTATGAGAAAAGCCAAACTTCGCATACCAGTTCAACTTGAAAACGGAAAGCTGGCAACACTTCAAGACCACTTAACTATGTACTTGGTGTTTTGCCAAACCACTTCTTGTGAATCATAGAGTATGTTCAGTTAAAACTCATCACAAGACATCAGAAAGTAAAACCCAAGACGATAAAGGCGATCTGTAGGTGTATGGTCGACTCAGTTGTAACGCATTTTCTAACATCTGGTTGGCATATTTCTCATAGTTTTAAAAAGTTCTACAAGCGCAAACTTGATATTGGACCAACTTTGACCGACACAGTATAAGTCTTCATTCGTGTCTTTTGTTGAAGTCGTCTTGATGCAACGCGTATCCAGATAGAGTTCAACTTGTACTACCACAAAAACACAATTTCGAATATAAAGCTGAAGTGATAAACGCACATCTCTATACTCCAAAGAGTATATGAGATATAATTTTGAGAGTAGTGTTGTGTAATGCATAATATTAAAGCTAAAACAACGTTGTACAAACACAGTCGGTTCTCCACACCATTTCTTCAAACTTGGTCAACAGGTGTATATGCTTTATTGCTAAAGTAGAAAAGAAGAAGGGATAAACTGGATACTGAATGAATGATGTCGTTGCCAAAACGTTCTTTAATCCAGTAAGGTTTCTTTAAACCATTTTGCCATTTTATAGCAAGATCTTAATTTCATGCAAATAACATGTTTAGCTGGAACACCTGAGGTATTAACCTTGCTTTGGTGCAAACAGAAAAATAAGATTATCCCCCTTGTCACATGATAGTTATCATCATCAGCAGCAGCAGCAGCAACAAGACCATCATCATCAGTCTCATTATTATTGCTTTAGTATTGTTAGTATTATTACTGTTGTTATTATTATATGGATTGTTATTGTTATTATTGTTATTAATATCACTTTAATTTATTATTGTTTTATCTATATTATAATTGTTATTTTTTATTTATATTGTTATTACTATTACTATTATTGTTATTATCATTATTATTATTAAGAGTAGTAGTACTAGTAATAATAGTAGTAGTAGTAGTAGTAGTAAAAGAAGTAGTAGTAGTAGTAGTAGTAGTAGTAGTGGTTGTAGTATTTGAGTGTCATTTTACTTTTTCACAATCTTGTGAGTATATTGGCAAATATGCACACAATCTTACCTTAAACATAGTTATGTATTATATCTGAATATATCGTTTTGAAGTTCAACCATAAGTGTGTTGTAGTTAGTATTTGTACTGTACTTCGTCTTGTGGTAAGGTAGGTGTGGCAAGTGGGTATCTACCTTTTGAAGAAATCAGTTGCAGTTTGCTGAAAAGACTTTCAATTTTGTCTCTAAGTGCTTACAAACAGTTTTCTAGATGCTTCTTCACAGTTCTCAAAGGGGGATTCAGTGGGGGATGATTGTGTTCAGCATTAACTCAGTAGACACATTAAAACAAATGTATATCCAATTTAGTCTTTGATGAAATTATACTCCACATAAACTCGTTCCATAGAGTTGAAAAGCAAGCATCCAACGTGTGCCTTAACTAATGCTACCTTCTCAGCTTTTTTTCTTTTGCAAGTAGTCTCGTGGTGGGAGATATATAATAACAACTCATTCACCCTTAAGATGACAGCTTGTCAGTGTTGTACAGTCTATAACCCAGTAAATGTCAATATAAATTATTCCCTGCTCAAATGTTCCTTCCTCTCCCTTTCATTCTCCTTCTTTTTCTTCTCTCTGCGTATTTTTATGCCCACAAGGATGTCAACATATTAAGCTACCGTTCGGGCACCATGTACAACAGCAAGAACTCTCTTAAGGTTTCTCTGTCCCCACTGACTAGTTGATTTCCCTCAATCAATCGCTTGATCTAAGCTCGTGGTTTGAAGTTGTCTGGCTCATTATCAGCAGTGGGAGTTGCACTCCAAGAGAGACAACGGAAATTGGGTATTGGTTTGGAGTAGTCAGGGTTTGGTCGTCAGGTTGGTTGAAGCACAGTTCCAGAAGCCTCTATGTTCCTCGTTAATCCTTGCCCGTCTTCAAGATTTACAAGCACATCACGCCAAGCAGTTCATAAAACCGATTTTAAGCAAGACTTTTGTTGTTTTGAATATGCAGAGGGGGGAGGGTCAGATGTTTTTGTGTGCACCTTTGTGAAGGGTTGCGCATAAATCCGTTCCAGCAAGTGGGAGGGCCACGACTATTTTTGCAAAAACATTCTCAAAAACCTCGACCCACCCACCCTCCCTAATAAAAAACGTACTTCCCCTTAAAGGGTCAAACAGAATTGCCTGCAGATCGAGTATGCATTTAACGTAAACTATACTGCAATTGCTTTGCTTTGCATAACATTGCATTGCATTGCACTGAATAGTCAAGCTTTGTAATGAGTAAGCGAGTTTAACACATTTTTTTGTTTTCAAATAATTATGTTGCAGGTTTTGCGTTGGCACTTGCACAAGCTGATGGTAAGTCAACTCATGATAAAACCATAAACAAAAATAACAAAACAAAGTAGTTGTGCTCGTCAATTTGTTAGCTGGAACAAGCTTGTTCGAGCCCGATTTTTTTTTAAATCATTCTTTCTTTGAAAGTCAGAATTTCGTTAAATTTATTAGCAGCAGTTGAACCAATCTGAGTGGGGACTTAAAACATTTAAATGTTGATCATGTGTTTATCTGGAGTTTACGAGTTTTGACTTGTGTCTACCCATGCGTCGAGTAACATCTGTGTTCCTGCGTTTTTGTTGATGTTTACAAGTGATTGCAAATGCAAATACTTATAAAGACTTAGATCTAGGTTACGTGCAGGAAAAAGCTCATAGAAAATTTAAAGAAAAATGAAAACGTATTTCATTTTCAGCAACCAAAATAATCAATTGGCCAGAAGAAACCCCTACTGTTTTCATGTTCACCTTTTTGATGTTCGTCTCAGTTGTCGTAACAAAGACAGATTAACATAACAGTGTACCATCATACTACAGTACCATATAATGATGAACCTGTCATCAACTAACATTCTAGAGCAGTGATTGCACCATCTACGGATGAGCCGTGCCATGGAATCACCTATACTTCCTTTTTCATTTTTTTCATGTTTTAATTTTTGATAACGTTCATATAAGCTGTCGTAAGGGAGACAATATTAAGTTAACAGTAATGGAAAAATAAAAATAGACTAGTCTTTCAATAGTATGACTGATGGCTGTTTTGATAGTTTCTTTTACAGCTTGTTCAGGAAAATCCTACATGACGGCTTCGGAAAATACAACGAGTAGAATATCAATGTTCGATCTCACCCGGGACACGTCCATCACGCATGATTGCGCGTGGATAATCTATGCACCACGTGGCTTCAATGTCAGACTCAAGATATTTCAATTAAGTAGAAACTTTGAAAAGGGCAGATGTTTGAGTTATCTGGAGCTAAAAAATGGAAATAAATCAACCGATCGTGACATAGGAAAAATCTGTGGACTGAAAAAACTTCCCTTCGTTGTACAGAGTCAAGGAGAAGCTCTGAGAGTTCACTTTCACTACGAGGGTACTGCAAAGCTTGTAGCAACCTATCAAGCATTTTCTTGGAACCAAACTGAACCAGGTGAGACAATAGACTTTCTGATATCTTTTTTCCCAGTTTTAAAAATATATATATAATTTAAAAATTAACTAAACAACACCAATAATAATAATAGTAATAATAACAACAACAACAATAATAATAATAATAACCAATAAGAATGATAACAACGTTAGTGATAATATTAATAATTTTTAAAAAATATACTGAACGCAGGGTCACACTGCTTCAACTCCTCCGAGGTTTGGCCCAAACCATGTATGCATGCGCACAACCAGCTTAACCTGAGCAACTACAGTTCAGAAAGCAACCATAGACAGCTGTTTTGCCCTAGTTTGGGCTCATCGGTACGGTGTAGCTTGTACGTGAACTGAGCTGCCAAGGCGGATTCAGAGAACTCCTTTAATGGTCGGCCCCACTGTAACACATGTGGAGCCGTGGTTGAGTCTGTCAAACAGACTTTTGCAATGATTAGGGAGTGGAGATCCACTAAAGGATACTGGCGTGTGACCCTGCATTCAGTTTAAAGCGTTGGCTCTGTTGCAGTCAAATGGTCCAAACAAAAATGCTCTTACAACAGTTGAGACGCGATGCATAATAAAAGTACTAGTGTGAGCCATATCCACACTTCAGTATCCTTGACAACTGTTTCACACAGATCGCATGCTTCCGATGTTTGAACTTACAACAACAGAAAAAAACTTACAGTAAGCCTGAGGTCACTTTCCAAGGCGATATATATTCATATGGATCTTTAGCAATCAGTACTAATTAGGCCCCGCCCACACGTAACTGGATATTTTTGAATCCGGATATCTTTTGGTGCGGATTTAAAACAATTTGCAACCACACATACCGTATTCGAATCGAATTTGCCCGTCCACACGTATCCTAAAGGTATCCAGATGCACTGTAGTGCCCAGTTCTCCTCTGTGAATACTGAAAATAAAGCATACGCAAAGCAACGCGTCTAACGTAATGTGCGAATTTGGCGCTAAGTTAGGGAACTTAAGCAGCTAGAACGGGAACGTTAAACAAAACGGCTGCTTAGTATTAAACTTTCCGTTTTCCCTTTTCTTGATTGTATTTTGTTTTTCCCGAAGGTGTATGAATATGAAAGTTTAGAAGTTTTGTCTTTAAAGCTGCATGAAGATTGAAATGATTCGTGCTCTAACGTTCACGTTCTCTACAAAACTCCAGAGTTGTGGTTTTGACGTTCTGTTTCTGTCAAAATCTGTCGCGCAATTGGTTATTTAACCCTGGTATTTCAAAAACCCTGCTCACTGGCTCGGCACTTGTCGCTGTAGATTCTATTGTTCATTTTGATGTTTCTATGGAAATATACCACGGCTTTTAAATATATCTTAGCAAGCTTTTCAGAAAGTATTAAATACTCTGCAGAAAACCTACTATGGTAATTTTTATTTATAGCTTTCAATTTTATCTGCTTAGGATTTTTATACAATTTTGATTCAACTAAGTAAAATTACTACTGTGTTTCAAAACTTTTTATTTGGAAAGTTGGATAGGAGTTACAGAAAAATCTGTGCGAACTACGAAATGTTGTTCTGTCGATAGCAGCAAAATTAAAATCAGAGAGCCATATATATTGACTTGGCAAACAAAAATAACAGTTCGCTTGTTTTTCTTGCTGGGTACCAAAACTAATTGTCATAATTCATTTTCTAGATTGCAACCAAGTGATTGAAAAGGAAGGAGTGTACGGGAAAGTTGAACTAAAAATTAGTCAAAAGAAGGAGAAATCGGATCCTGGAAGTTTTTTTTGCGAATGGAAGATAACAGTGCCGGAAGGATATAAGGTTGAGCTATCCTTGGAGTACATAGATCTGGGTACACAAACGGACAATTACTTAAGCAATGGTTTAAGAATCAGGGAAAGCAATGGCATGAGTATAAAGCATTTCTCTGCTGACAAAAGCCAGCCTGTTGATCCTATCTACTCAAAGGATAATGTCATGACCATAGAATATAGCGGAAAAACGTTTTTTCGCACAAAGGGATTTAAGGCAACGTTCAGAGCCAAACTTCAAGACAAAGGTACGTGAACAAATGGAGCCTTTTTCGTATATCAATTGTAAGTTAAACCTCTTCGACTCAGGCTTTTTGTGGGTGCCTGGACTAAGGAGGGAATGGGGAAGGGGGTGTAGTGCAGAGATGTAGAAAAATGCCTGTCACTTTTAATTCTAAAACTTTTTTAGTGCTGGAGTGAGCAATCGTTGTGTAAAAGAGACGTCATAGCTGTCAAGTTTCAGGCTTTTACAAAACCTTGCGGGTCAGAAGCAGTAAAGTTATAAATGTTTCTGACTACGCAGCTTATAAATTGATGAACAAATTTTGCTTTTGATAAATATGACACTGTTTTAAATGAATTCGTTGTGACAAAGTATGTTTTTCAGGGAAATTTCGATGTTCGAGCCTCCATTAGCTCACAAAGTAAAGCATCAACATATCGTTCAAAGCGATTTCATTGATGCCGCCAATACCACTCAATCCTTATCTGCTTTGTTCACAAAGTTTTCAAATACAGTTTTACAAGGAACTACTTCCAAGTTTGACACAACACAAAACACATGACCGCAAGGTTGGATTTTGTTAGAAAAGTATTGTACAACAGCTAAGACAATATTATAAGAATTATTCCATAATTTTCTACGACTAAAAACTAGCACTTACGCAAACTATTTTGTAAGTTTTGTAGAAAATCATTAAAAAAGTCAAAGCTGGACAACAGCCAAAGCTTTTAAGCAAAGCACATATTTTATTTTAAGTGTTAGCTCCGAAGATGAATTATCAGACGTTTCAGTTCGATCAAACATTTTAAAGCACTAAAACAATCTTTAACATTCTTAACCCTAGAAGGCATAAAGGGGGGGGGGCAATCTGACCCCCCTCGATTTTTTTTGGCTTATAGTTTTTGTTCCTTGACAGATTTCCAAAACCTTTGGCACAGCTGTTCTTTGTTTGTTAACACACCTTTTGACCCTAATTAGGTGACGTCATGACAGATGACGTCATCATAATATGTCACGCAACCCGTGTGTTGCCTACAAAAGTGCAATTTTTCGCTAAAAATGCGACTACTATCGCCTAAGTGTTCAATTCAGTGTTCAATTCGAAAATCTGAAAATTCGAAAATCCAAGATGGCGGCCGCAATGGCGTGTTTGGTTGCCATGAAAACCAATTAAACACCACGTGGTTTCGATTATTTGAAAGTACAATAAAAATTATATATATAGTCAATCGGATGAAAGGTGTCAAAAGTCGAAGGGGGTCCCATTGACCTCCCCCCCCCTTTGCCTTCGTCTAACATTTTTTACCTTGTGCCTTCCAGGGTTAATACTTTAACACGGGAATTATGATAATTTTCAGTAATGGTGCCCTGTTTTTCTTTATACTAATATTTATTTTCAAAATGTTTAAAGGTGAAAAACAGAAATTCGCTGCTCATGCAAAATGTGGAGACTTGTCTGTAGGCGTGAGTCTTTTTGTGTTTCCTTTCTGTTTTCTTTGGTTTCTAAACTATATAACTACGTTGATTGAGAGACCGGGCTTTCATTAAAGCAACTAGTTCTCCCAGAGCACTTGCTAACATGGGTGTTTTAACATTTAGAAGGTGTTTTGTTTGTCTTACAGGTTTTTGTCCGAAGGAGTATTTCCTCGATGTAACATCGTATTCAACAAGCGGCCAGCTCACAAGTCCGCAGTATCCACTGAATTATCCGTCAAATAAGGATTGCAACTGGATCATACAAACCGACTCCGGCTCCCAGATTATGTTGACATTTAATTATGAATTCAAAACCGAAGCCTGTTGTGATTACGTTACAGCAAGAGACGGAAGGTACAATACCAGTCAGCTGATAGCAAAGTATTCAGGTCACCTAACCTACTCCCAACACTTTAAGCGGCATCTTCGTTCCACTGGAAACTATTTGAGAATCAGCTTCCATTCAGACGACAAGGAAGCCGATACAGGTTTTACTCTCACCTACAAGGCAACTAGACATTCTTTATCCGCATCACCCGAAGACAAATTTGCTACTTATCCGAAAATAGCTCCCTTGACTTACTTTCGGCCCACGTACAGTGCGTCCACAATCGGATATTATGGTAAGATAATTTTCATTGCTACTTAGCTACTATTGCCAATATATAAGCATATAATAATACAGGTATAATATCTTCTTTTTGCTGTGATTAACAAAACTTTACCCCTTCCTCACCTCGTAAATGTGATATATCGTTCGAATGAGCATCGAAAATGTGGTAGTAATGGTTTCGCCATTTTTCAATGATATTTCCGTATATCGGTTATTGTTTTAAATGACCAATGCTCGCGAAGAACAGGATTTGCAAAGTAAAGAGTTACCAACTCAGTTGAACCTTGTTAATGTCCCTCTTCGTTATTTAGTTACGCGCTCTAATATCAGTTACTTGTTCCCAAGAGCAATTGCTTTGAAGCAGTTCTGAAGGATCTGTGCTTCTAAATCGAGCCGTGGAAGGCGTTGGCTGCATCGGCTTGGTCCGAATGATTCATTCGAACAAACAAATGGTTTTGAGCAAGTGATCTTCACAAGCAGTTGTAGTCTTACCAACTATAATTTGAAAAAATCAAAATTTTTAGGACGATTAAATTGATGCTTATTCATTTTAACAGCATTAACCCTAGAAGGCATAAAGGGGGGGGGCAATCTGACCCCCCCCCTCGATTTTTTTGGCTTAAAATTTTTATTCTTTGACCGATTTCCAAAAGCTTTGGCACAACTGTTCTTC
>JAOBRG010334631.1:0-15292 GCA_027574985.1 Umimayanthus nakama
ACACAATTCCGCGATTCTTCAGAAATTCCGCGAATTTCCGCGAAATCGCGGCACCGCGGAATTCCAGAATGCCTGTTTAATCAAAATTTCATCACAAATACATCATTAATAAATTATTGTCAGTACCAATATCTCAGTCTTAAAATCAATTAAAGCAGCATAGTACCATTGTAGTAGTTACTGTAAGGTTGGGAGTAGCAACTTTGGTGGTGGAGAAAGATGTTGGTTCTGGAGGAATTTTTATTTTTTTGTTTTTTTGATAAGTTTCAAATTAAGTTTTTGAGTTAATAATTTATGTAATAGGATGCTCCCCATTAAATCAATCAATAGATTGAAATCAATAATTTCATTATACACATATCACCCAGGAGCTATAGATAATCCCTGAAGCTTACTTACAAAAGGCTTTATAAAAGTTTTTTTAGCTATAAATACAAGTCCCAAAATTGTACATTCAATAACATACATTATGATTAATTATTGGTTTTCAAGTAAGCATACCAAATTTTTATCAAAATGTCTGAAAATAAGTGAAGTAATCTTTATGATTCATGACATTCAATGAAAGGCAATTATGTCCTAAATTGGATTACAGCTACTGCAATGACCTCTTACACATTATTACTTGCTTAAGCATCACGGGCGGACCCAAGATTTTCAAAAGGGGGAGGCACCAACGAGCGCCAAAGGCGCGAGCCTTCTAGGAGGGTCTGGGAGCATGCCCCCCCAGAAGTTTTTCTAAATGTGAGTCTCTAAAATGGCCATTTCCAGCATTTTGAGATAAATTTTGAACTCTTTAAGAACTAATTCTTTGTTAGTAAATTTTGCTTTTGTAAAAAAAAAAAAAAGAAAAAAAAATTCCAAAAAGGGGGGGCACAGACCCCCCAGGCCCCTCCCTGGATCCACCACTGAGCATTTCAGGCTTTAGGTCAGAAAAGCCTACTTGGTTGTTGACCCTTTTCTCCACATTTTGAGACTGAGTTTGCTATTAATTTGAAAAAAACAACAAATGATTGTTTGATTTTGCTTACCGGTACACCAAATTATTCTCTGTATCACAGCAGACCGAAGTAATCTGGGTCTTAATGCACTGAAGAAAAGACAGCGAACAAAGAAATTCCCCATGACAGCTGGCTCCTGGACTGGAGCTGATGGCCCAGGAGGTGCGTAGAAACTGTCAGAGTATCTCAGCATTTGTTTTGCAATGATTACTTGTAAGTCACGATGAATACAGTGAAAACCTTCGAGTAAGAACCTTTTGTTTTTGCAAGTTAGGCTAAACAGATTCTTACATAAATGTTAATTATATAACAAAAGTCTAGGGTCATTAGGTTCTTAATAGGTTCTTAAGTTTTACAATAGCACTGAACTTATTTATGGTTATGGCGCTGAAAATAATTTCAATAATAATGTTCATAATAATTATGATCACATTTTCATTATAAGTGATTACTATTAACATGGTATGATAGTGATAACTAAAATAATGCTCATTTGTAGGTGTCTCTATGCCAGCCCACTGTTTTCGACAAAAATGGTTATATTTGAAGAGTCAAGAATGTGATTTCAAATATTAGGCTAAAAAGGTACTTACCTGGAGGGTGTATAACTGGTAATTTTAAGCCTAACAGGTTCTTAAAATTAAGGTTCTTACTCGCAGTTTTTTACTGTAGTGGAAACAAACTGAGTTGAACTAAACTGAATTACTCTCAATGTCCATGGCTTGTGCCTGTTTTACCATTATTGCTTGTTGCTGTCTCTGTTTACTGAAAATAAATGTTCTTGGATGCAATGGTCAGAATATCTAGTTTACTGCTTGTATTCCTAACTGAGGGACTTGGAACTGTATTGTTGCTACAACGTGATCACACAGCAGACAGTTTGTTATACAGAATTTATCTCTGTCTTTGGTAAAGCATTCACAGTGTATTTCAATCTAATATAACAGGCAAGGGAGAAGGTGTTGCCAAGCCTCGTAAAAAAGCAACAACCCCTGGCTCTCTGCCAAAATCTGCTGTTACCAATGGGAGGCGAGTGTCTGCTCCCCCACAGTACCCCAATGCAGGTTGGTTGGTTAGCTTAGCCATTTTATAGCCTTGCCAGTTTATCAGACAGTACAGTGAACAAGCAGAGATGCCAAGGTTTTAAGAAAGGCTGGGCGTGTGCCATCTCTTGGGGGTGCGGAGTAATGCCTCCCCCCGGGAAAGTTTGAAATTAAACTTCCATGAAGTGCGATTTCCTGCATTAATTTTCAGTGAATGAATTAGGTGCTGAATAAGGAACTTGCTGTCCAGGTTATGGCCTTGTTTTAGATTTAGATGGTCATTCGCATAAACTAGTCGGCCGAAGCAAAAACGGGACCGACTTCGCAAGTTGTGCAAGGACGCGGGGGCAACTTACTTCATGTAGTCATGGAACACAAATTCAGGAAGTTGAACAACCAAACCAGAATCAGACTGGCAATATTCAAATTTTTAGAACAACTTAATCTAGTAAGTGTTCGGAAAAAAAAGAAAAAAGAGAATTAGACAGAAAAGCAGGTCTGAGGCATGTGAATCAAACTTTTGGGTGTGTGAGCATGTGAAAAAATGCTGAGGCTTGTGACACGCGCTCAAGACGTATGTCTTGGTAGGTCTGTACAAGTTTGAGCTCTTGAATTACTAATTTATAATTTGGTAATGAGATTTAAGTACAGTAATTGATCACATAAGCAAGTTTTCTTAGATCAAAAACAAAATTCCTCCAACTTGTTTTCTTGGAAACAAAAGAGACAGGTTAGGAGAGATTTGTCATATGGCATGTTTTTGGTTGAGAGGGTAAACTCATTATCAAATCTCTTTATTACAGTACATCTAAGATGAAAACAAATGATGATAAACTGATTAGGGCTAGAAGTGTTAAGGTTGTTGTGATTTTTCTACAGATTAGTTAATATTTTCTACAACATACTGTCACATGGAGTAATCTTGCTTTTGTAATTCATTTTAGGTTCTCCATCGCTGCGTAGTCCCACAGCAAACTCCATTGCCTCCCTGGTTTCTGCAGCTGATTTTGTAAAGAGAGAAAGTGATTCTGAAGGTGTGTTGCTACTGCATTGGCATAATTTAAACAAGAGCTTTTTGAATAGCAGTTACATGCATAAGTTTGCCATTCAAATTAAATTTTTTTAATTGATAATTGTAGCTTGCTTTTCTACACTATTCCACTGTACATGTGTATTCTGAGGCTGTGGGATGTGAGATTATTGGATTGAGCTAAACTGTACACAGGGGTTGATCCAGAAAGTCTAGAAAGTGAGGGTTGAGACTCCAATATTGTGGAAAAAAGGGGGGCCAGTTCTAAAATGACATTATTTTGAACATTCATTTCAGTGTTTTTCTTACAAATCTTTTTTAAAGCCCTCAAGAAGAGGGGGGGGGGGATGACAGCCCTTCCCCCCCCCATAATCTGTGCATTTCATGTTAAGTGGAATAAAATATCAAGGTTACTAAAGGCTTGCTTCATTTTGGTGTGTGTATTTTGAAACAGTTGGCTTTGACTACCTTTCTCTAGTTTGAAAAAAACAATTTAAACATTCAAACAAATTAGTTAAAGTAAACACTAAAAACCTTTAGCAAAACCATCAAAATGTTGAAAAAGGATGCTAAACAACTGGTGTTTTTTGTCAATTTGACCTAATCTGGCTGCTTTCCATGAGTACCAAGTTTCATCCTATCTTCTTTTCAGGTCCAGAGAGTAAAAAACCTGCAGTTACCACAGCTGCCGCAAGTGAGCAAGACTCCAGTATCTTAAATACCTTGGCAACCCTTGCGACGGCAAACCTGAGCCATTCAACATCAGTATCCACATCAACAGCACCGCAGCAAATTACATCCATTGCTGGTCGACCCGTTGGGATTGCTCCACTCACTCTTCCTGCTAGCACTTCAACATCAGCACTATCGAGCCTCACCACACCCCTCACCCCCTCGGGGAACTTTTGGGCACCTATTCCCCCCTCCCCCTTGACTGCTCTCTCAGTTTTATCTCAATTAACGTCTCCTGCACAGACATCACCTCTACCAAACTTTGCAATGTCACCATTCACTGTTCCAGTTACCATAGCAACCCCTCAGGGCGTGTCCACTGGACAGCAGTTCATACCCTTTGTTAACACTGGAACAACACTAACGCAAACTACTGCTGCATCAACTACTGCTGGCATATCAGCTACCTCCTCTGCATCAGACGCATCTGCTGTAACAGTCGCAGGCATTACTATGGCAACTGCCGACAGTGCACCGCATGCAAGCCTACCACAGACATTCGCTTTACCTTCGTTGTCAGTAACAGGTATGAATACTCAGAGCCAAGTTGCCTCGCAGCTTGCCTTGTTGACTGCACACCAGGGTTCTGCTCAGCCCACCTTAATGTTGGACGCAGGCCAGTTCAGTATTCTTAATGGTGCAGGTGTGTGTACTAAGCGTCGGTGCTGGAACATATTTCATAATTTGCACACTCAAATGCACTTTCATATTTATCAATTTTTTAAAGTTGGCATTTTATTTATTTTGCACATTGTACTTCTCATAGTCATTGTTTGTGGTTGATTGATTGCCAGGTCGGTGTAGTCCCGAGAAGGACTGTTGTTGTTATGATGGAAATTTCAACAACCCGTGTGCATGTCTTCAACAATGATTGTGATGATTACTTCCACAAAGGCTGTCAAAACATCAGTCACAACCAACAACAATCCTTCTCAGGACTACATGTACATCAACCTGGACTATCAAGATTGGCTCAGACCTTTCACTGTCTTATAATTTCTCTTCATCTTCCCCAGTGTCAACATTACTACCTTTATTTCATCATAACTAGCATCACAGTTGTGTTATTGACACCAGCATTTGAATTTTTATGATTGTCGTACTCAAACGTGTAATCTGCTTCACTATTATCTCCAAGTTTAACCATTTCAGTCCTAGTGGGCTAATCAGTTTGCAAGTTCTCATTAAGTTATGTTGTACACACAAAATAAGTTTTTGTATAATGAAAATAAAGCAATAGATTATACACATCAGTTTTTCAAAGATGCAAAATAAAATTCTCCCAGCCTTTTTGCAATGAAACTCTTGACAGAAAATTCAGCAGTACAGTACGTTGTGTAGATATTTAGGTCAGAGTATTATCATGTAGCTGGTCTGGATCAGTGATAGTTTTTATTTTGTTTTGTGATCCTTTGAATATTAATTTATTTATCAGGGCTTTCTAACAAAGTGTTAGTTATTGAGTCGATGACTTTCATCGTGTGATTCATTTTTCACGTTAGCTCTATGTTCATCTGTGCTTTGTACATAAAGAGTTTACATCTTACACATGTATATACATGTATCTTTTAATAACATTGTCATTTTTTTATTTCATATTACTTTGCTGTCACTCTCTGCCTCACCTGTGCACGAGCTGTATCTATCACTAATTTCTAGTGTTTTTAATAGTTTCATTACCTCTTCATTGCATAATTATATTCCAAAAAAGCAGCTGACATTTTGTGAAGAGAACACACAAATTAGCAGCTTAATTTGTTTTTGATAATAGCCATTTGCTCTATTGCTGCCTTGGCACTAAAAAACAATGACACTGACATCAAACTTAAGCTTGCAGATCTTACACTGCTTAAGAATTTTACTTACTGGACATTAAATCGATAATTTAATTAGCTTGCAGTATTTTCCTTGCAGGTCATCACTTTGTGCAAAGTCTGAGTTAATTAATTGTCAAAATTTCATGACGTTTGCTTTGCACAGGGTTCCACAGATACTAATTAAGTCAAGACTGTAATTACAGCATTAAAAATTTCTTAAAATTTAATTTGTCAAAATGTATGATTGAGTTCATAAAGGGTTCATGGTCAAAATTTAAGGTTTGTTTGCATGTAGAATGGGATCTTTTACACTCCTTGATTTTTGCCCAAACTGTTGTTGTTATAGGTTGACCCAGATAGTAACTTTTGACTTCAAAGACTGAAAAAGAATTAGGTCTTAAACCTTCCATTTGTGCTAAGTGTTGGGGCTTGCCAGCTGTAGTAAAAGTATCTTTAGAAAATACACTCTGACAACAATAATTATGTACTGTTTTTGCTGTCCACTGTCTGTCCCAGGACAAAGCCGGCCAGAGCAGAAGACCCCAGCAGGACAGGTGAATTAATAATTCAGTATTATTTTCGTTTTTGTTATTAATATTATTTTTATTAATAATAATAACACTAATAATGATAATAATAGTTTTTATTCACCTGCAAGTCTTTCAGTGAGGACTTGATTGCTATTGTATTATAACAAGATTTGTGTTGTCCTTTGAAATCCTGAATTTACTATTTGTTTTTCCATGGCTGAAGGCCCTTGTTTGTCAAGTGGTTGGCGAATCTGACTCATAACTTAAACTTCTGAATTCTTCTATGGCAGGAGTCAAGCCCAGAAGGTGCTGAAGCCAAGCAGGATGAGTCCATGCCGCAAGCTATTCAGTCATCAGGACAGGAGGTGCTGGTCACGCTACAAGTCCCTGCCAATTTCCAACATCTCATTCAGCCACAGCTGATCTCTGGTGATCAGTCAATAGCATTACAGCAAATCCAGCTTGTGCCGCAGGTTGTCAGTCAAGACCAGGGGAGTTATTTGACACCACAGATGATGGGACAGGTGGCTCAGGTATGTGTGTGCAATGAAAACTCATCATTTTACACCTTGACAACATCTACTGTACCTTAAGGTTATTATTTTTAGGAGAAAGTAATATTAAGTGCTCACTAAAGTTAGTTGTGTTCCTGAATATGTAATTTCGTCTTATAAATTTTCAATGAAAATCCTTTAAAAACTGTTAAAACTAGTTGTCCCTAGTTCTTTCTTGGACAAAATCACTAAATTGAAAACACTAGTGCAAAAACAACAAAAGTGACCCCCGATCAAATTCCCAGTTGTCCCTTGAATACTAGATTTTTTCCTGCATAGAACTTTACATGGGAAGAAGGGAAGAACTTATCTTTTCATGCAAAGTCACTATTATTACACTGATTTACATAAAATGGAATGGGCACCTGACTAGATTAGCTTCTATATAGTTATTTCAGGTGTCCATCCACTATAATTCTGTCCTACCTATCTCATATTATTTTAACTTATTATTTGAGATTGTGGAAATAAAAATGATTGTTGTTGTTGTTGTTGTTGATTTGCACTAGACTCTTCAATTTAGTAGCCGCTAAGAATAGTAACCACAAGGTATCTTCTCCTTACAATAAATTATCATTGTTGTAAATGAAAACTAGAGCTGATAACATGCAACAACTGCTGATGAAGGAATTACTCATTCTCCCAACTTGTTTAAAAGGAACTAAGTATAAAGACAGGTCAAGTTCCTTGAATTTTGGGAAGTTTTCTTCAAGGCTTGGAATTTCTGAAATTCATAGGAACCTGGAAATTTTGAGTCAGCAATTCACCTTGTACAACTTTTTGGGCTTGGTTGGTTTTTGACATCTTTATTGTTTGTTACAAAGTAAACAGACATATTTTCAAAGTTCTTTAGTATAGAGATACTAAAGTTTGATCCAAGATATTGTGGAAAACTGACATTGTTGTCTTCGAGATATTGATACATAATAATAGAAAAGTTTTCTGCAGTTCTCTTAATAATAAGGAACACGAAAGTGCCTTAAATAAAAGGGGAAGTATATCAAATTTTCCCGTAAAAAAGCTCTGAAGAGGTTGAAAATTCCTTGAAAAGTCCCGGAATTTTGCAGTGACTTAAAAGGCGGAGCCCTCTGTTTATGTTTCCTAATCCTGTTTACTTTTTTGTTGTTAAATTTAGCTTCGGTTTTTGACATATTTTTAAGCAAAATCTACTGTATTTTTCTCCATATTAATGTAGTTAGGTTTTTGGGTGCCAGGTGACATAAAATCTAGTACTTAATAGTTAAGCTCTATAGTGTTGGAATGTATACATCGGCTACGATTGCCCTGTGATAGTCTCATTCTGGGACCAATGTATTGTGCAACTGCAGTTCCTGCGTTCTATCATCTGAGAACCGTGTTTTTGTTTGTGGCTGGCTGATCGCCCGGGTGAGTGTAGTCCTTAGAAGGACTGTTCTTGGTTGTGACTACACCTGGACATTCAACCAACCACAAACATTGACTCACAGTCTGGGTTCAGACCTTTCATTGTTTAACAACGTCACAGGTGCAGCCAGGAGCTCAGTCAGGACAAACCTCGCAGCCTCAGTTCAGCATACAAACTGTTGTCGGTGCACAGTCGGTTAACAACCAGGACAGTGGCACGCAGACACAGCATGACCTGCCGTCTGCCAGTCCACCGACCACCACACCCCCACCCCTGACAACGACAACGAGCCAAGACCAACTAGCAACACAGGCATCCCAGAGTATTCTGTTGTCGTCGTCCCAAGGCCAAAACTCACTCCTGCTTCAAGGCCAGGGTCAAGGTCAAGTGCTACTCCAAAATCAAGGTCAATTGGTTGCTGGACAGTTGGCACAGCAGCCATTACAGCAGGTATTGGCAGGTAAGGTGTCTGCCGCTGGACGTGATGTCCTCAAGTGGTTAGACAATATATACTTTAAGGGAGGGGTTGAGTAATTGGTGGTCTTTGAATACTTAGGAGAAGAACATGTTTTTGCAGACAGTTGCAACATTTTGAACAAAAACTGCATTTTTCAGATAATTGTTTTGGGCATTTTTGGCTTTTGGCCCTTATCTTCTTGTTAGCTTCTGTTAACGGTTAACTTAGGCATGATAAAATTTATTATAATTGGTAAAATAAAAAAGAGTTGACTCTGGTAAAAACAGTTTTTGAAGTCTTGAAACGTTTCGGTAACTTCAGTGATCTTCCTCAGTTTAACTGAGTTAAAGTTAGTTGGCAAAAGTAAAACGCAACGGAAAGAATCCAGTTGAAGCTCATAAAGTTGCCAGTTAAGTACTCTCCTGATTGCGATGAGTGCGTGGAAAGTCGATGTGTTCGTTGATTGTGTTACTTGTCCTTCGTTGAAAGATAGTCTCTTGTACCACTTGGAGCACTTGTCTAAAAGTAAATTGTCACATTGCCAGAATCGAAGTTTTTATCGCGTTAATACTTTTTCGGATTCACTGAATACATGTAGCAACTGAGTAGCGGTAAAAAAAAGATTTTGAATCAACAAAAAAAGGTTTGGGGGAGGGAAGGAGAAGTCCAACTTTGGGAGAGGGGGAGGGGAGGGGATATCTTGCCTTCAAACTGCGTTTCATTTACAGTATTGCAATTCCAGGTTGCCATTCAAGCCGTAGATTGAAACAAGTTGTATGTTTTATACTTAAGCTGTACTATATGTATCTATTGAACTTTGCAGGCAACTTTTAGTCTTTTAAGTTTTTCCTTAAAGAATCGTGAACCCAGAATCAATTTCCTGTCTTTCGAAAAACATTACATTTTATAAATTGGAAAGTATGAAAAATGAAGCAAAAACCTGCTCATAACTAGTAATGTCTTTATCATCCAGGAAGTCCGCTTCAACAGCCTGCTGTTACTACCCAACAGCAGCCAGTGAGGCAAGCGCAGACTTTCCCACAAGGCCAGGCGGCCACACAGCAACGTGTGACGTCAGTTCAGCAACAGAACCAACAACAGATTTCTCAGCAGTTGTTACAACAGTCAATACCGGGTGCCGGAACAACACTGCCGGGCCCCCCTGCATCGGCTGCATCCATCCAGAATCTTCTTCAGCAAAACTTTGTACCCCACCTAAATCAGGTTGTGATTCAGGGGAGTGCAGATAACAGTCAACGGCCGCAATCTCAAATAACTCCACATGCGCAACAGGTCCTTATGCAAGTGAAAGAGGAGTACAGAAAAATACTGGAACAAAAGCAGGTTGAGGAGGAGAGAGCTCGCAAGGACTTGCAGGAGAAGCTGTTTGCATTACAAAGAGACAGTGAGAAGTATCGGGATGAACTGGAGCAGGCCCAGAGAGAAGCGGAGAGTTACAAGGGAAGGCTTGAAGCCGAGAGTCGTGAAAGGGTAAGGCTACATCAGCTGTACGAGGCTTCAAAGCAGAGCTCCTCAGATGACCTCCCGACAATGGTTTCTGTCGCACAAGAAGCTAAAAAGACTGTATAATTTCGAACTAAGACTAGAGTTAGAATAATTTTGGGTCGCTTTTCATTTTCTGTGATCTGGCCGGTCCAACCAATCAGTTCTTAAATGGAACACACGTGAGTTCTCAGAACTAGTTCTGGCCAGAATGTCCCTGCTCTTGGATCTGAGCCGCTCAGTTCTCCCGCTCCGGTCGGCAAAAGCGCGGGAGTTTGGAGAGTTGTGGCGGGAAAAATGCACGCGCGCACCTTGGACCTTTGAACTGGCCAGAACCAGTTCTTTTCGGCCAGCCAGAACGGAAAATAGAAAGCGTTCTTAATAAAAAAAACAGCTTGACACAATTATATCTCTGTGAATAGATGTAGATGCCTGGCATCTGCAATCAGCTTGTTGTAATGGTGTGGGTTTTGGGTATATCCGTATAAAGTGTTTACAAGTTAGTGTGTGTGTTATGACCATGATGTATATACACGATACCTCAAGAGTGTACATGTAGGTTGTGCGCTCGTTGTATAGAGAGATTATATGCATGACGAGGTTTTTATAGGAATGCTTGGAGTATTACTAGTGTCGCATCGTGAAAACCTTTGGGTCAGTGGTGTCTACTTTATTTGACCTGTTATATCATATATAAAGCTGTAAAGTGTAGTTTATTTATTCACCAGAACGTTTTCAAGCCGTTTTTACTTTAATTGCCAAAAATACTGGACAGTTGTAATTAAAGCGCGGGTTAACGAAGATTTTAATTTTAGGTACAAAACATCACTTCGCGTCTCCACTACAGGCTGTGATCTTATTGGTTAGGGAGTCGTGATCTTGTTTGTGATTGGCTGAGGTCGTGTGATAAGCAATGACTAAGATGTTGAGTTCAAGTTTCTCCATAGCAACTTTACTGCATTTACAAATCTGCAAAATTTCTTTACTTGTACTTTCTGGGGTGCTGTTTACATGATGCTGGAATGAGTACCGGTTTGACACAGATATATCATTCCACGTTTACATGGAAGTTCTTGACATAGAAATTCTTGTTCTGAAATAAAAGTGCGGTAAAAACATCGGATATCGGCGGACCGAAAGTATGCGTCATCTAATCTGCCCAACGAATCCACGAGCTTCATTCCTTACCGAAATAAACTCGTACCTTCTTTGCTCGATACTTCTGAAACAAGCTGCTAGATTTTGTTCCGAAACGACAGTTTCGATCCGACGGAATGAGCTTACTGTTCCTGAGTGAAATTTTATTCGGTATCATGTAAACGACTATATGTACTCTGTATGGAACCGGGTTGAAATTGAAGTTACCGAACCGGAATAAAACTTGATCAGGTATCGTGTAAACACCGCGTATGAGTGGAGATAGGTTTTATATGAAAGAAAATGTTTTCAAATGTCACAAGAATGTAGTGAGGGGTTGGCGTAGCGGTAAAGATCTCTGCCTCCCAACCCTGAGGTCCCCGGTTCGATCCCCGGCCTGGTCGAGGGTTGAATATTTGGGTGACCTCCTTTCCCGCTAAAGTTCACTCAGCTTTCCATCCTTCCGGGGTCGGTAAAATGAGTACCAGCATACATGGACCGCTTTGTAAATTTGCTTCTGGTCCGCTGGGGGTAAACTGATCATTGTAAAGCGCCTTTGAGCATCTTCATATGGAAAAGGCGCTATATAAATGCACCACTTTACTTTTTTTTTTTTTTAGTATAGTGCGTTTTACGCAAGAACGTTTTCGGTTAAAAATGAGTGTTCCTTTTCAAACTGTTTGAAATAACAAGTGCTTTAAACGCGTTAGACCGGCTTCCAGTGTCGTTCACTAACGGAGGGTTTTGTTAACCTTTTGTTTCGAGAAAATTGAAAGTGATTGCAGAGCTTTCTATCCCTCATTTCTTCCTTGCATAATCATCCAAATCGTTTACTGCAGACAAGTATGTATTGGAAAAGCTTTGACAAATGTATTCGAATTCTTCAATTGTTATTGCATATAAAAAGTATAAATCAACTGTGAGAAAAAGGAGCACTGCCCCGGGAAGCTCAGATATGTCCTTCCGTGCGGTTCTCTCCTTTTTGTTGTGCTTATGAACTTATTCTGTTCAGCATGTCAACAAATGCGGCTTGACTGGGTCCTAGATGTGATAAATGGGCCTTATCGCGCATTTTGGCCCTTGGAATTAAGCTTTATGAACAGGCACGCGGTCGAAAGCCCTACATCCAGGACTTGTTCAAGTATTAACCTGAAAACACTTTTAATACAGTAAAACACCTGAAAGCTAGTGCTATTAGTAAGGTTTCCTTCCTCCTGCAGTCCTAGATAGCATAAAGAAGAGATCTTCATACACTTGCATTTACTATTTTAGGGTAGCTCAAGTATAGACGAGATTTTACAAATCCTAGCAGAGTGTTGCATGTAATATATTGCGAAGTTATGTTAACTTCAGTGTAAGATATTTCATTTCATCTTGCAAAGAAAGGTAACTTAAATAATTGGTCATATTAAAGAACTATTTATTTCAATTGGGTCCTGTTTTATATTATAGAAATTCATTAAGGCTACATCAGTCAGTACAACGGGAAATATGTTTTAAAAACTTTTTCAAGCTGTACAGTCCTACTCAGGTAATCTCCCACCAAACTTTGGAAGAATACCAGGCTGAGATTTGGTTAAAATCAGTTAGAACAACCCCACGCTCAGCGGCCAAGATTTACTAGTTCTCGTAAAAAAAACGTATACTTTTATAAGTTTTAGAAACCAATCCACAAGTACTATTTCTGTACTCAGAAACAAAACCTAAAAAACCACAGGCAGCTCAAGCTGTAAGTTTGTTGGAGTTCTGTTCCCATACAAAGTCTGTTACCCAGGGGAAGACTCCCATTAATATGTGACGGGGTATCGTTTTTTTAGTTTTGTATGGCTTTAGGGTATCATTTTTTAAGCTCGTGTATTTTTTAAGGTATGAATTTGAGAGTTTTGTGCCACGACCGTTTTTAATTTATTTTTAAAAAATCGCTTCTAATGAAAAACCGTGTCAAAAGCGTGATTGTTTTAGTTGTTGTCCAAAGTTGTCGTGAAGCATATCAGTAAAATCAATTTAGAACAAATAGACTGAATGACAGGGGTGAACCTTGCATAAGATCAAAACAGTGTATATTTTTAGGCTACCAAAATCGCCGAAATTGAGTATTTTTTTAGGTTTAGGGTTGAGCTCAACTTTGGGACCCCCCCCCCCGTCATATTTTAATGGGAGTCCCTCCTGGGGGGCTGTTAATTTGATCCTAAAAATATAAACAAGCTTACGGCTTGGGCTGCACTAGTATCTGCTGACAGCCTTTTCTGTTCTTTAATCGTCTTAATATAAATTGATCACAAGTTCTACACATTTTTTGCCCGTTAGACCTGTAAATGATGATAGTGCATGTTTTAAACTTTATTTGGGGCTAGCCCTTTATCCAGTTCAATAATACTTTTGCAACTTTACTTTTTGTTTTTACCCTGCTTATTTTCTTGTTTTGATCTGGATGAAAGTTTCCAGATAAAACAAATACAGGAGTCTTATTGTTCAGACGTTGCCATTTGAGCATAAAATACCAAAATCGAGCTTCGATCGTTAATCATGCAATCAGGATACACATTTTAAAAAAAAGCTTGCGTTATTTTCTCGACCCAGCTTTGCCTGGCCTTCCCGTCGCCAGAATAGAAAAAAAGGCCAGTGTGCTGTTTTCCAAGTTTACACCACGTCAAGGTGGTTTTTTTTCATGAACCAAACTTTGAAAAATCACAAATAAATTAACGTACAACAACAAAGAAATTGAGGGGAGTGCCGATAGTTTTTATGCTGATCAAAGGATCATCTCTCTCGCTTTGAAAACCACCTTAAAATTTTTCTGACTTGATAAGTTTTTTCTTTAAACAAAATGTAGTTTGTTTACCAAAGTCTTAAATTCGGAACTCCAGACAAAAAGACGGTTTTTGCATACCGTCCCTCCCATCCCATTTATAATTTATTGTCAAGTTTTCAAAAGCCCGCCTAATTGTCACGTGACGCTTCTTTCTCGATTATGCAGACGCCATCTTGGGATTTCATCGGTGTCGTTAGATGGACTGTAAAGATCATTTGTTAACATTTCTCGAATAAGCCCCAGCTCTCGAAAGACTGTAGTAAGAATCTTAGATTTAACATAATGTATTGTCGGCAGAACGAGACAAAAACTGTTTGTGCAGTGTTGGCTTGTCGTTTAGTGATGTGATCAGAAGAGCAAACGTAGTTCGACTACTTTGGATGGATAGATTGTTTCGGCCACATTCGAAGTTCAAGCAATCATTTGAAGAACCAATTGATGCTACAATGGAACATCTGGAAGTATGTGGGTCGACCGAAATTGACAGTGAAGAAGCAAAATGCAACGCTGAGAACCTTGCAGGTAAGAAATCTTTCCTTCAGAAAAATAATACTAAACAATGGCTTTGGAGTTTGAAGTTTCTCGTCAGACCATTAATATGTCAAATGCTTTTCGATTTCGATCAGTTTTTGCATGCAAACTTTAAAGTGTTGCTTTTAAATTAGTAAAATACTTATTTATAGCTGTGTTTTTGGCCCACTGCAATTGTCGTCTGTATTTCGATCTCGGTAGCAAAATCGAGGGCAACCCTGAAAGAACAGAATTCTAAAAAAGCAGCTGATGGAACTTGTAAAGTAGCAGAAGCGAAGAAGGATGAAGTGACATATTTCAGGTAAGTACAGATTACTTAATCTCAAGAACATTGACTGCAGCTACTGATTTATTTCTTAGCATATCTTTCGTAATAATGTTTCATACTGTCTTTGTGTAGTTATCAGTTTTATCCATTTAATTTTTTGAACAACGTGGGGCTGCAGTCGATGGCGCTCGTGTGAACTGTACTTTTCTCTCTTTTTACTAATATCAATGGCCCATGGACGGGCTAGCTACTCTCTACGGAAACGCGGAAAAAAAGGTTGAGCCTCGCCACTGACAAAAACCAAAGACCCAAGCAAGAAGAATAGTTTATTTTCAGTTAAAAAATTAACAACAAAGTGCAATTTTGCTCTATTTTTTGTCTCTTGGTATCTCGATCATTGTATGTCGTGGCAAATGGAATAAATAAACTCGTGATATTGGATACAATTCCAATTTTTACTGATCAAGTAGGTTTGTAAATTGGGGGGAGGGGG
>JAOBRG010334642.1:0-13409 GCA_027574985.1 Umimayanthus nakama
GGGAGGGGAGGGAGGGGGGTACGGTTAAAGAATTTTCATGACCCGACTCTGTAACTTATGAGTGTTTACCCAACCTCCTTGGATTTGACAAACATGACATATTTTTTCAAGAATTGATTTAGCTGCACTTATGTCTAGGGTGATGTCGGGCCGGCCAACACTGCCGAGCTTGCCACCTGCATGATGAACCGTGAAAACTGGTCTTCTACCTGTGTGCAGCTCGGCTGAGGCCACCCTAGTAGTAGCAGTACTATGTCTAGGGTGGGCTCAGGATGTAGACCTATAGATTTATTAAATACCAAATAACACTAGGTATTGATTTTCAGGTTTCTAATTAGCTCTTTACTCACGGTTCAAATCCTACATCTTGTATATTGCTAAAATATGGAAACTAACAGTTGTAATGCAGAAAATTTTTCCTCAAAATGGCTGAAAATTCAATTCAGTATAAAGCAAAGTTTGAGATACTTTTAATCTAGTGTTGGGCATATAATAAAATAGTTATTCTGGTTTTTGCTTATAAGCACATTGATATTCACAATCTGAATGGCAAAAGCTATAATAAATTTTTAATTTTTGTTATTTGATGGTTTAATTATAATCAATCATAAGTTTCAAATACTAGTCGACATACATGTACGTAGTTCTGTCTTGCTGGTTTCCAAGACTGCCATGTTTCCAACACTGGTATTTTTTTGTGTTTACCTATACATGTATGCTGGAATTGATCATGCCCACACATAATAGTTACCATTAACCAGTAGTACTGAAACTCACTTTTTGGCATTTGTTTGTTAAAAACGTAATATTGCCAATTGATTACTGTGGAATTATAAATATGAAACTAGATAAGATTGGAATGATTTTGAAATACAATATGCTCAGAAAAACCAATTGATCAAAACTGATCGTTTTTTGCTGTAAGGATAGAGCAAGTGATCTGTTACCGGTAGAAGGCTAATGCTTAACTAAACACTGACACTTTCTACAATACATTGTCATTGTGAAAAGAATATTGATCTTAAAACTCCAGTTTATTTTTTGTTTGCAGTTGGCTCACTCGCTTGCATGAAAAAAGATTTTTGTTTTACTTATGCATAAAATTCAACAAGTCTTTCATACATATTTTTCATCAACTAAAGCTCTTGAGATTGTTAGTCAGTTCACTTCAGATGCTGCTTGCATTCTTTCAGTTGCTCTGCAGCAATGTTATCACATTCTGCAAGCGCTCTTGGACCACTGGGTGAACTTCTGCTTTTTGACAATACTGAATAATAATTACAGACTCACCCGATCATTGTGCAGTTCTGTGTCCTTTTTCTATTGGGTCTTTTGTGCCTCTGCAGTTCAAAAGAAAAAGACCAAAGGTGTGGAACGATCCCCCCCAAATCGGACCATGTATAAATCTTTTGGACCCGCAGGTTGAATACATGAACAACAAATCCAAGATAAATTGAGCCCAGTCCTTCAAAATGAAAATCCAAGATAGCACTAGCTTCAATTCGATACTGTTCCATTTTGTTTCACATAGTTTGAGCTGAAGAGAAAAACAGATCAAGGTATATTCTGAAAAAAAGGGCACTGTGGCAATTGGGAAGTGAAGGGCAGGTTAAGTTTCGCTGTGAAATTTGATGTTTGACAAATGCATCATGGTGAAAGCAAAGGGTATCACAGGAAATTGCCGCACTTCTGCTTGTGATTTTGAGGGCTGCAACATGCATTTTCTAAGGAAAGTGAAATCACTGTCAAGGCTCATAATATATTTATTTCTGAGGTCACCCTTGCTGACTTCTCATTTGCTGTAGCACTTGCTTTTTGAAGGTTAATGATACAATTGTTGAACTGCCTGTCAGATTTTTCTCCCCTGAGTTCCTTTGGTCTTGGGTGCCAAGCCAATTACTTATTTCAGCTTTCATTGTTCTTCTCTGTTCTTCATGTAGAGGCTTGGCGAATTTGCTCCTGGTTCCCATGATTGCAGACACATATCGATGTTGTTGCCTGGGTAATTTGGTGTCTGTTTTCATCTATATAGTCATTAGAACTAATGTTAGAGGAATTGTGGTAACATGTGCACATCTATTCAAAGAGTAAGCTTTACAATGACAGCTAGCTTTTGTTACAAAACTATTTTCCTAATTTGGTTTGTGTCACTGAAAAGTGTCCTAAAAAATTAGAAACACTGGTTGCACTTACTTTCTGGATATCTTGTGACTCATAATTGAAATGGGGGCAAGGGGTGGGCACAGCTATGTTACAAAACCGATCCTAAAACTGTCATCAATTTGACAAATTGAAACCTTACTGAGTTGGATCCTTACCAAGGACTAGTTTCTCAAAACAACCAGGTTTATCACCCCAAAGTGATTATGCAAGATCAAGGTTCTCAAGTCCAAGCGTCATGCAAACCCTAAGGTTTGTCACATAAACATTGGTGGCTTGCACCGCAATAACAAATAAAGATCAGCAGCGTCTCTGACTGATTTTTGCAAAAACAGAAACTTGAAATCAATCATTCAATCAATCAATAAATCAATCAAACAACCGGTTTGTTGGTCCTATTGCAGTTTCCTAATTTACCTGAATTGCAGAGTGTTATACACACAACAAGAGAAAAGGCAAGAAGAAAACTAATACATGTTTTATAAGAACTGATGGTTAACTGTGACATATGTGCTCTTGCTATCCGTTTTTCCGACGGGTGGGGTGTGAGATTGACACAATGTTGGAGTTCTTGATGTGAATATCTGGTGACTACATTTATGCACATGTATGGACAGGATAGGCATCCCTCAGTCTTGGGAGGCTATGGAGTTGCACTCTGGGTAATTATTTTTGTGCAGCGTTTGGGTGTGGCTGGAAAGTCCAATGCACATGTATGAAGCTCATGTTTAACCCTTGCAGCTTCTATCATGATATTTGTTGCCTAATTCTCCTTAAACTGTCAATTTTTTTCTTAAAAACAGTTTGGGAGAAATTAGATAGCTTGCCCTGCGTGTCAATTCCTTTGTTATGTAAATAAACAAACAACTTACTTCTTAGTAATAATAAGGAGAAAAAATGTGACAAACTGATTGGGGCTGAAAGGTTCATAATGGTTCGAAATATTGGCAGACTACATAAATGTGTTATCCTGTTTGTTACATGCACCTCCTGCCCAAATGGTGCACTTAAGGTTGCTATCAGATGACATTGTCATCCTTTCATGTAGCTTCCATTCAGTCGTCCAACCAATGATGGTGCAAAGATGTGCAAATGTGCATGTATGAAGTTCTTGATCTAAGCATAATGGATATATGGTTGATTTTGTTATTGCTATGGCATCTGCCATTTTAATTTTTTTGAAAATTGTTGCCTCGATTTCTTCAAAATAATGCACTTTTTATGTAATTTTTCAATCTATGTGACCTATTTCTAATTTTTTGCGAGAACGAACAAGTAAAAAAATAAAATGCCTTGTTACAGTACCATAATGCAACCTAGTTTGGAACTTTATTGTACTATAGGATTATGACTCACAAAGGAGTCGTTTTTTGAAAACAAAAAAATAACACTTTATTTTCTAATAAAATAATATATAGCTGGTATTACAATGTACGAGTATATTACAGTGCATAACAGATAAAGATGTAAGTTAGAGTTGTGCAGTTAAAGTATTGAAACTCTTTAGTTTAGAAGAATAATTTGAAATAATATATGTATTGACTTATCTGCCATGATTGTAGATACTGAAAAAAAGACATCTTATCAAATTGTTTGAAATAAAAATTGATATTAGTTAAAGATTATGTAAGTTTCGTACTTGTAAGAACTCGTAATCGGGGCATACCAAGCATTAATGATATTCATCACCAATGTCGTTCCTACTGCAAAAACAGCAAACAGTACCGCCCAAAGGTAAAGTAACGTGACTTGCGTGTACGTGTGACGCGTATGACTCGAAGACTCGCGTGTAAAATATGCAGAATATTCATAAATTCACAGCTGGACTTGAAGCGCTTCGAGTCAAAAACGCACTGTTCAATTACTAAATTGACTCGTGCCACTCGAAAGACTCGCGACTGCTAGAAGGTTTATGAAAAGACTATTATCTAAACCCGGTTACATGTAGCTTTCAGTTCGTGCTAGCATTTTGTAATCGTGTGACTTCTAAAGTTTATAGGAAGGAATCCGGCATGGCTCTGATAGCTCCAGCCAACTAGCAGTTTTAAAAAAACGTGTACTCAATATGCTATTTAAAACCGTGATTTTTGTTGTTTTGGCATCGAACAATGACTCAACTTTCGTTTGAAATTGAAAACTAGAGCTTTCAAGACGTTACCTTTCTCTTCATTCTTATCATGTTAATCGATCATATTTATTTAGTTGAAGTATTATGGTAATTTCTTTCATTAATTTGGTGGCTCCTAAAGGAGCCGTTTTTGTGAATTGAAGCAATCAATAGCCAAAAGCTCTTCCCTCACGCTCGATGACCTTCAGCACAACCTTGTGAAGGTAGTCGATGTACCTGGCACACTTCTCGGGTGTCATGCGTACTCTCCAAAAATCCGAAATTCCCTTCACTAACTCTTATTTCGTCTTCGGCTTGATGGTCCTCCGAAGAAAGTCTTTCGGCTCGTGTCAAACGTTTTCAATGGCATTTAGATCCGAACTCTCAGCAGGTGTCTACCACCGGTTGACTTCCAAGCTTGCGAAGTAATTCGCCGCAAGCTTGCTGGTATGGTTTAGGTCGTTGTCCTGCTGAAATCGATGGCCGTCACACTTCGCGGATAAAGGGTTCTAGATGGTCTTTCAGGACATTGTTCACGAAAAAGTCATTATCCATTATGCCTTTGAAAGTGGCGATCTTGGTAGCCCTGCGCCCTCGAGATTCCGGCTCACACACGCGCTTTGTAAGGATGTTTAGGCCTTCCATTTAGTTTCGGCGGCTCCCATCAGCGGTGAAAGGAAATTCTTACATTGCTTTCCATTGCCACTGTACATTCGTCTGTAAATATTACATCGTTAAATGTCTCATTCCCTTCAAAGCAGCGGTTATGAAACTCCAGTCTCTTGACCCGGATCGCCGCTGAGACAAGTTGGCAGTACTTCGAGCCCGTTGACAACCAGCCAAGCTGTCTGCGAATTCGCTTCACTTTTAACACAGAGAAATAAACTCCTAATTCTTTTGACAACATCTTGACCAAATCTTGGGCTGTAGTCTCGTGATTTTCCTCCATCTTTCTGTCAATAAACTTGAGGACACTGGGATTTACATCTTCCGTGGGTCGACCACTTTTTGGAGCTTTCTCAAAGGACTGTTTTCCTCGAAACGCTTAATAAATGCAGACAATTGCCGCGGAGAAATTGAAAACTTGTCTTGTTCTTGCAAGATTTTAAGAATTTTCGGATTTTCCTTTTTTCTCACGATGAAGGGAAAAAACTTTACATTTAAGATGTTCAGTTAGTGAAGGCATGTCTAGTTGCTTGTTCACAACAATGAGTTTGACCACTATTCTTGTGCGTCTTGCTAAGTATCAGTTACCGGAAGATGTACCTTTTTTTCACGGGGTATCGCTGACAATCACCCTCAATTTCTTACATGTGTTTCCATAAAATCACCGAGTTAAGAAGTAAACAATCCGGTGAGTTCCAGCACAGTTCATGGTTCTTTTATAAGCCAGCTGGTAATTTGGTCAGTTGTAATCTATATGACGCATGCGTAGTAGCAGTTACTTGACTATAAAAACGTTCGACCTAGCGTCCTCCGCAGGCAACTCTTGTTTAAACGAGCGGATATGCTGAGTGATGGTAAATGAGGCAAAGGCAAAAGCTTGAATGAGGGCATTGAGAGAGGTTGGGAAAGAGTTCTGTGGAATGAACCACGGGCATTGCAATTGTCGCAACTTATCATGCAACGGAAAGACTCCCCACTCTTCTCCAAAAGACTGCATCAGAAACTGATGGCGACAACTAACTGGGTTGTCAAGCAAAATGATAAAGTCAATTAGAAGTTCGCACTGCACACTGAAGTCTCCCTGGCCTTTAAATAATTTATACAGTCCAGATTTGTCAGAGTAGCTGTGATACAGTCTGCAAATTGATGTCTGTCCATCTCTTCCAGCTCTGCCACATTGCTGATAATACTCGTCATTACTTGGCGGTATTCTAGCATGTAGAACAAATGTGACACTTTCCTTGTCAATCCCCATGCCGAATGAAGCATTAGCAACGATCACAGGCCTTTCATCGTTCTGCCACCACCATTTCTTTTGATGAGTTCGCCATTCACTTTGGGAGAACACAGTAAGCAATACCGCACTGATGAGGTCTCTCATTGATGAAGTCAACAATTTCGTCAAAAAGTTTCCCAGCACTTAGTCTCTCCTTCACTTCCAGAACAATATTTTCTCGAAATATGGAGTGTCTGGAGTCGCTTCGGGACAGTAGCATTTAACATGAGCTTTGGACAATCCAAAGAAGAAAGTTTGTTAAACGCTTCCTTGTACTGAGATCGAAAAGTCGATCCCTAAAGTACAAACAGTATTGGCCTCGTCGAACACGATTCTTGACAAGCCATTTGCCTTGCAAAGATCGTAAAGACTGCTATCGACTTCAGATGCTATCATCACTGGTGTGCAGAAGTTAAGTTTATAATTTGAAATAACAGCGATTTGTTCTTCACGTGTAGAAACGGACGTATCAGCGGTAAATGAACATGAAGGAATTGACAGTGCCCATGACCTTTGAAGCATATCTTCAATCAACGACTTGATGAGCGAAATAACATATATTGGTTGTGAACTGAGTACAGCCGGCAACATGAAAGTCAAGCTCTTTCCTCCACCGGTCCCGAGAACTGCAAGAACATCCTTCCCTGCCAGAGTCTCGAAAATTATTTATTTCTGCAGTGCTCGGAACTCCTGAAACCCAAAGAAACAGCGAAGGGCAGACATGACCATTTCCTCTATCTCTGCACGACCGCTCGCGTCAAACACTAAGCTTCCAGATTCAATGGCCGTTCTGCTCAGACTTGCACCACTGTTTGTCGCCGTAGAACTGTCAGCCTTTGGTGAGACAAACATTTATTTTAGCCTTGCCCTCAATTCGCTTTTTCTCAACCAGATTTCATAGAAGTATTGGTCTGGTTCTCCCTCTCCCCGTTTTAATAATTTGCAAACGATTGGCTTCACTTGTCCGCCTTTGGCATTGCTGGCTTCGCCTTCATTGTTCCGGAATTAACAGATCTCTCTCAGGTAATACCCGAATTTATGTGCACACTCCATATGAGAACATGCACAAATTGTTGTTGAAATGGTTTCGCATGATACATCAAAAAGCTTCACTATTTGGTTCAAAACAGGGTATACTGTTGACTTTCTAATGCATCACATAACTTCGACTCGTAACTCTCCGCCATTTTGTTAAATATGAACACTAACACCCAAACCCAACGCTAACAGTCGTTCGACAAAAGCGTATTACCCTCTCCCTATCATACATGATTGTCAATGCGCGAACAGGATGCGCAGAGCACGAGCATGTTGTCCAAATTCGGCAGGCAACTCCCTTCATTTTCTCCTTCGTCCTCAGGCCCCCAACTCGCGGCTTCGCCGCTCGTTTAATTCGCTCTTTTAAATATTTGAGCTGCCTGCTGATGAGGCTGCGTACGACCAAACAGCAACGAAAGAATGAACTAAGTGTTGAGCATTTGAAGAGGTAGTTTCTTTTGCATCACGAGGAGCATGCAATTCGCAAGGCATTGTTTTTTTTGTACATTTTCCTCTTTCAAAATAATTTACTTAAAAGCATTTACAGCCTTATGGACACTTGAAAAACATTGTGTTGTACATGGATTTTAAGTGACAAAAAGCGAACACAAGGACTCAGTTTCCAGAAGCTAGTAAATCCCTTACTGTTTGTGTTGGAAACTAAAATCAGGTGGCTCATCAGTAAAACTTTAAGCTGAACCACTGTCATCAAGGTCAGTATTAGAACTAAAGTCTTCTGCTGCATCCAACATGCCAAGGTTTTCGAGAGCCTTCTGAATTTGGTCTTCGCGGACCCCACTGGGCACTGCTTCTGTGGCAACCTGTGTCATAGTAATTGTGGTGTCTGGTTCCACTGGACAACTTGAAAGAAACAGGTTACTATTAAAGTACATCAACGCCTACATCGATGAAGATATGTTTCTGCTAGAAGGTCTGGCCATGCAGTACATAAAGAGAAGTTTGAATTGTAACAAGTACATACTAATCTAAATGTGAAATAAAAAAGAGTAGTAAAATGACTTAATATCTTATCTCCAACTGATTGAAAATTTCAGCTGTAACAAGTGCAGATGTTAAACAAAATCTTGTGTTAGAAAAATTAAGTGAGCTATTTAACTGATAATTCGAGAAAATTTTAATTCGAAAATGATGAAAACACTTTTTTATATCAATGAATAAACATTACCGAAAAACTGAGCTGACCCATCACTGCTGCCTCCGTTTGTACACCAATCTGCCCCGACTGTGGCTTCTCTCCTCTTCAGCATGTCCAGCTCCACCCACACTTGGCAGAGGAAACAATGAACTATTTGGTTGCGTGCGTTTGTTGCTTCTTCCCAAGATCTTAGTTGCTTCGAGAGGAACTTCGTTACAAGCTTGGGACTCTGGCAAGGGTCCATTCACCGACACATGCAGCAATACTGACAACTTGTCATTCTTTAAACGGTTACTCAGTCTTGTCTTGACCCTATTTACTGCACCTGCACCCCCCTCCCTCATAGTACAACTGCTGTTCCAATTTTTCCTTCTCGAAAATCAACTGTTCTTTGTACTTTTTCTCTCTGGCTTGGGCGGCCGCGATGTCCGCTTCTTGTTGTTTCTTTTTGTTTTCCGCGTATTTCAGATCTTTGATGGCTTGCTCTATTTCCGTTATTGCGTCTTCAAATGACTCCAACGATGTTTGAATTTCTGTTGTCCAGGTTTTCACTTCTTCAGCCGAAGTTTCTGCTGGTTTCTTTTCCTGTGCACGTACCTTGATACCATGAACCTCATCCAGTAAAGATTGCAGTGTCTTGTGCTGGCGTTCCAGTGCATTCTGTTTTCCTTAGCCAGTACTCTGGGAGTATCATCTCTTGTCAGCTTAAGAAGCTGGATCTTTGTTTCTAAAGTTTTGACCAGTTCCTCCATTTTCTTGCGTTTCTTAGTCCCATTTTTGAGGTGCCACTATGTCGAGAATGCTTCTCACGACATAAAAGAGTCAGAGAATTGAAGATTGACTTCTCGGTTTAATCACGTTTTCACAGTTTTCTCAAGTTAACACAGTTCACGTTCTCTCGTTAACCCGCTCCCAAACTCACCTTTTTACAGCATGTGTTTCTCGATTTTATATGATATACTAACCACTGTCAATCACAGTTTGAGTCACGTGTGTTTCATAACATCTTCCTCTATGACGAACTGCTATTTATAGTGATAGTTTGCCAATTCATTCAACAGTTTACAAAACATTCTAAATTCTGGAAACTAGTCAAACTTCTAAAACTATATATTTCCCACACTGGAGTTAGGTGCAATTACAGCGGCTCAAGATATTTAGATTATAATTATAATTATATCAACATAATAGTTATTTCGCTGTTAGTATATCACTTATAAGGCATAACAGCGAAAGTATCCGGTTGAAATTATAGAGGTTACATAGTCCAGTGTTTTAAAGGAAAAAGATATATTATTTCATCGTTCGTTTCGTCTGTTTAATCCGAGTGGTGACAGCGTTTTTCCTTTGTGAATAAAGTATGCTTCACGTGCTTTTCTTGGAGAAGTATCGTTTGTAGGAAGTTTTTCTAAAGGGATGAGAAGTATGTCTGAACTGGAGTGGCCTGGCGTAGTGAAGTGAAAAGGTACAGCGGCTTCTGCATTTGCGTGACTTGGATTGTTTGTTGCTTGTCTATGTTCGGCAAATCTTTTGCAAAGTGTACGTTTGGTTTCTCCAGTGCATTGTTTCTCGCATTTTTTACATTCGATCATACAGATTAAATTTGTAGAATTACAATATACGTGTTTTTTTTATCTCGCGTGTTTCGCCTGTGTTTGTGAAAGTGTACAATTTCTTTTCATCTTCTATGTGTAGACATGTTAGGCAGCCATGTCTTGAGTTACAGCGGAAACTACCAGGCGGGAGGGAGGGTGGTGGGTTTGGGCTTTTTAATTTTGCGCGCACTAAAAGGTCACGAAGATTTGGAGAGCGGCGATAAGCTAAAACGGGAATTTTTCAAAAAAAAAAAATTTCTTTGCATCTGACGAATGGAGAGAGATTGTTTATTGTGGAGTGTTTTCTGAATGTTGGGCTGTGCTGGATTGTATGTAATTACGAAAGGAACCCTGTCAGCTTTGTTGTCTCGTTTGTGCTCTTGTAAAGTTTGTTCTCGTGATATTTGTCAAATTAATGTGAACCTACTGGTTTTTCCTCAACTTTTTACAATAATTTTCTCAAACAAACTGCCAGAAAAAATGTGGTCGTAGAAGTGTTTACCCATGTGGCCCACAGAACCTGTCACTCCATGTATGCAAAACGAAAAAAAATAAAGAATAAAAACAAAAAACCACAATTTTCAACAAATAATAATAAATATAATAATAATAATAATAATAATAATAATAATAACAATAACAATAGTAATAACAATAATGATAATAATAATAATGATAATAACAGTAATAATAAAAATAATAATATTAATAATGATAATAATAATGATAATAATAATAATAATAATAATAATGATAATAATAATTTCTCCAAAATAAAAAACCTATTTACAAAATTGTATTATAAAAGTTTAACAAGAGAAGAATTCGTAAGCTAGTAAAAATATTATACAAACTATAAAAATATAAACTATATATATACAACGCAAACGCACAACGCAATGTAAATGTTGTCATGCGGCGTGGAAATTTTTTCCTGATTGGACTTTGTACTTTCCCCTGATGCCGCACCCTTTAAAATTCCCGATTCATGTATAGCTTGGGGTAGTCTAGTTGACTATGTACAAGTGTGAGTCGAGGTCGGCATGAAGCCAGGACAGTGGTGTTAGCACGGATCTAAGTGGAGACGGATCTTGAATCTGTCGACGTGTGTTGATTTGTATTCACGAAATTTTATTTCTCATACAAACCCAATCTGCAAGCTGGAATTTGAAGTTCTGCCTTTGTGTTGCGGTAAACTTTCCCTCCTAACTCGAATTGCCATTTTCTTTTTAAACTAAAGCTCCTTTCACGTGTTAATTTATAGCTGAACACAAACAAGTTGCTGTGGTCATATCTTTTGTAGATTTGGAGGCTACTAAAAGAACCATGACTGCTGGTGAAGTTGCTTATTACTTTCAGAAAAAGTTTTTGTGGACGTATCATCCTGTTCTACCCACTGTTTCCAAAATGATGTGAAGATTTGACTAAATACTCTTGGCAAACCAATCTGGTTTGACAAAGTGGTAGAAAGTTGCCCAAATGCGATCAACAGTAAATGTCAACATTACAAATGATCCTTTATTGCCTCGACTGCTCTACCGAAATAGTAATATTATCTCTGTGAGTTGCCACCAACCACCACATAATTTTCCTTTAGAAAGTGTTTTTTAGAAGGTCAGGGAAAGCAAACTGGATAAATTAACATGTTTGTTTTGCAAACTTTTGGGCAGTTAACAAGCTTTTTTCAAATTCGTAGCATTAAGCACTGTTCCAAAATTGGTGGCTCTCTCATTAGTAGTTTATTGCGCTGTAAATGATGCAAATGTAAAATCTGTTTAACACGTACACTATATCACTTATTCCCGAATATTTAAATAAGACGATAGTTTGGTAAACTGGCAAGGTTACTTCCCTAGCTGTACGCGCACACGAGGAAACAGCTGAGCTAATGGCCTCACGAGACTTTTTGCTCAGCCGTTTCCTCTCGTGTGCACCGGGCTTGAGGTGCTTTCATTTTCTGGATTTTCCTGCCTGGCTTGCCCTTGGGCAGTTTTTCACCAGTCTCGATCTCCACCCATGTTAGTTCTCTTGAAACAGTCCTCTTCACACGGAGTATTCTTTCCTCAATTTTCTCTGCCCAGTATTGCTGAAGCAATGGGAACAGTAGGTAGGGTAACAGATGTAGCAAAAAGACTAGCTACCATGCCAGTGCAGTTTTTTGTGCATATTAATATTTTCCAGAAAAAAATCTGTGACACAACAACGAAAAGATTTTTCCCTGATATACATATATTATCTAATGTCAACTTTATATTCTGGGAATTTAATATTACTGCATGTAAATGTATTTCTCACTTGGTGGTTTAGCTCCTTGTAAAATATTGTGACTGTATGGACTGCCAACCTTGAGATTGCTATTTCAGTCTCCAGCCATTCTAAGATTTTTGCATGGTCTTCACTTTGGCCTTTCATTTTGGTGTTTCATGTCCACTAGTTATTGTGGGACTCGATCTCTTCTGTAATGGAGTTGATTTAGATGATGAAGAACTTTCGTCATTTTTTCTTGTACTCTTTCATGCATCACACTGAGGTGCATATTAAGTGGCATCTTTTCTGGGGCTTTTCGTTGTGGTAGGAGTGACTTCGGGGTGGCTTCCAGCATGTTTCCTTGGACTTCGCCTCACAAGTGAGGTGATTCCTGAACTTGACAAATCTAAATGCACTATCTGGCCATTTACATCAAATTTTTGAAATAAAATGAAGGAGCTAATTTATGTTTTTGCTTAAGTACATAGCAAGAGATTATCTGCAGTGCAGACTGTTTAGAGCAATCTACACCTTCTGCATAACTGACTCAAATTGACCCTATCGAATAACAGTATGAAAAAAGAAAATGTTGCACAGTACGTTTACGCAACTCTTTACTAATATAATTAAATCTGTACGAAGTTGTTATAAGTTCTGTTAACCAAACGCAAACACTGTTTTAAAATTTTACCTTATGCTCATCTACATAGGCTTTCATTTTTTGTTTTTGGTCGGTGTCTCTCTGGATAATTTCTTGTTGAAGGCTGGACATTTCTGTCGACTTTTATTGAAACTCTGGCAGGTTGATTTTCAACTTCCTGCTGTTCAGTGCTTCGCTTGGTGATTTTCCAGTTGTTGAGTGTGGTGTACTACGGTACCGTCGGAGAAAAGTGTGCATTTCCTGCTTCCAGTTTTTACCCTTAAGGTGTGCTGTTCTGATACACTTCTCCAGGGTCTATATGAAGCGTTTAGCATCACGTTTGCCTTTGGCCAATAGGGTGTGATGCGTCGGTGCTCAAATCCTTATTGTTTTGCAAATTGTTGGAACTCGTACATGTAGCTATTGAAGGGGGGACCGTTGCCGCTGTTCAGGACTTCTGGGATTCCTTGCCTGGCGAAGATGGCATCAAGCTTGGGGATTACTGCTCTTGCTGATGTTGAGGT